>JAPSES010000019.1:6984724-6995831 GCA_029822895.1 Maxillicosta whitleyi | reverse complement strand
TGCTAAAACCTATCAAGCACTGTAGCTTTAAAAATGTGTAGTAGGTTGTTCTTTAACACAGGTGTGTCCCCCAGTTGCCATCTCTGTCTACTGTCTCCATGTCTCCACCCCAAGGGCCCCGGTGCAGCTGCACTGTCTGCACTGTCGACATCTATGCCCCTGCTCATAAGTCTCCTTGAAATTAATAAATGTGTAGGAAGTATTTACATACCGGAGTCTGTAGGAAGATAGAAAACAAGTCCAGTGAGGAAAGAGAAGAGCATACAGGGAATGATCACGTTGACGATGAAGTAGAGGGGAAGGCGCAGCATGAGGAAGTGGTAGGTGATGTCCAGGTAAGGGGTTTCTGGGCAGCAGGCGTAGTAGACCCAGTGCTTCCAGCTGCGAAAATCCTTCATCACCCACTCCCCACTTTCCATGAAGTGACTTAAGTCTGGACGGTCACTGTCCTGTGAGAGGAAATGAAAAAAAAGGGATTAAGTTATGATTTTACATTTGTATGTGCTGTATTTATCGCTTTTTAAAAAAAAAAAAAATTATTAAACTTTATTATAATTCATGTTTTAATTTACAGTTGTTTCCTATTTTTAATATTTTTACTGTCTAATAAAATTACACAATAGTTTAATGCAGTGTTTTTAAAACTTGAGGTCAGGATTTCACGTGGGGTCACCTGGATGTGATGTGATGTGATAGTTGTTTGTTTTGTTTTGTTTTGTTTTGTTTTGAGTTGCAAAAATGTCCACTATGCATTTAATTTTTGAAGCAAAGAAACATGTATTTAAAACCTAATATCAGAAAGTGATCTGGAAAACTATGCAATAAAAACATTTTTAATGCTGCTTATCAGATGTTTTACATAATTTTAAAATACTCTAATACTAGTTATTATTCACTTCATGGAGATAATGTGGGGAAAAAAACAGTTGTGTTTGTTGATTTACACTAAACCATGTTTATCAAGAACAGCATAGTTACAGTTACAGTGAATTGCACTGTATGGGATGATGCATAAATATCCACTGTGTTGGCTGATATGGAACTAAAACAATAAAAAACATGAATATATATAAGAGAACAGCTCTGAATAGCTGTCCATTGTAGAGATGAATATACCTGAAAGGGTTAATATATAAAATGTGGTTTATATGATACTGTAGCTACGTAATTTCTTTCAATTTTATCAGGTAATTACTGGGTTGACGATGACCAAATTTCCATCATACGTCCAGGTTCCGAGCTTCATACTGCAGTTCTGGAGGTCAAAGGGGAAATGCAGCACGATAATTTCACAGTAGCTCTTAAAGATGGCGGGTGGGTTCCATGTGATCATCCCTGTGTGCTCCAGCAGCACTTTGGTCTCATGAACAATGGCGAAGTTACCATCAGCGCTGTGGGCACAGACAAACACAGGCAGCATCAACAGGGGGAAGATAAGTTAAATGTTAACACAGGGGGACATCATCAGTGCCTGAGGATGCATCGGCGCTGCAGTCGTGAGCGCAGCCAACCAGAGCTCGGCTTGGCACAAGTTGTTGTGGCAGCTGAGCCGGTTGTCAGGGAAAAAACAGCAGTGTGTCAGACACAGCATATGGTGCGAGGGGGGCACCCGCAATACTGAGGCCAGATTTAGCCTGATGAAATGTGAGCTTTCACACACCACATACTGACTGGAGTATAGGAAAGTGTGATTCAATACATTACTGACAGGTGCTATATGATTTGTTTCTGGATATATGGATGCTTTAAATCACATAAAGCATTTAACAAAAGGGTTTTAGGAGGAAAAACAAGGATATGAAGTGGTTGAGTCGCAGTTTGATCACATACTTGTTGTAGAGAACCAGATCAGGTCGCCAAATGTCAGTGGAGGGAATTCTGATCTTTTTGATTCCACCGTAATCCTCTGGGTTCCACTGCAAGTGCACATCTTTCCATTGCTGAAAAAAACAGACACGGACGCTCAGAACAATAGAAAATAGAGAGCAACGTCTGCTCATATCAACAACAATCCAGAGTAGAACCCACCAGACAATGATAGAACTCATTAAACATGTTCTGTAAAGATAATACATTCCTCAAAGCACAGTCCCTCCTTAGAGAATCTCAGTGTAAAATGGTCTTTGTTTGCTTTACATCATTTCAACACCACAGAAGAGTAAAAGGCTTCACTTTAATAACTTTACTTAAAATGTGTTTAATTAATTTCCCTAAAGAGATGTAAAACAAAGAAGAAATCATTAAAGTATTATAGAACCTAAGACAGAATCTTCAAAAATGCATCTAGATTCAGAGCTAAAGTATGATGACAGAAAAAATAGTGCACATACGAGTCAGTATTGTTTCCAATCATAGAGCATATAATGTTGAGCATATATATACTTCAGTGGATTCAATTTTTCATATCTGGGATGTTTACAATGAGGCACTTCTGCTTTTCTTTCTATGTTCATCCATTAAAGCTCTTCACAACTTCACGTGTCTATGCAAAAACAAACCAAACTGCAAAAACATCCAACTATATCTCAACGTATTAATGAATGCAACAACCTGCTTCAGTCGTACGTTGCTGCTGACGATCTGGTTGACCTCATCCTGTAAATGTAGATGTGTTTAGACACTTGATGACAGTGATTCTTCATCCAGATGGTGTGATATAATATAACATGAGACCTCACCACACTGATGAGCTGGATGAGCTGAAGTCCCACAGTTACAACCACCGGGTCCTTGAAGTGAGTGACGGGGCGGACAACCTTATTGTAGCCGGTGAAAAGGGTTTTGACCAGCCGTGTTTCATCAGTGGAGGCCGTGGCGGCGCCTAAAGCGAACATACATCATATGTCAGGCAGCGTTTTGTTCGTCTACCGATGAGTTTTCCTCTCAGGATTTACAGTGACATGATTCTTATGACCTCGACTGACTTACTTTGACTGTTTTGGAAAATAGAAATGGTGTTGCTTTAAGAACACCTGATACTTGATTTTAGTTTGTTTAACGTGAGTTGAAAATAGATGTGACAAGTGTCAGATACTATAGGTGTGAGAATATATAGCAGTGTGAACGTACATGTGTAATTTGACCATCTTACTTAAACCTTTGTACATGCTGTTCATAAGATGCTTATTTTTTTTGGTCATTTCTAAGGTTTAACTCCTGTATTTATAAGCAGTGATTGGATTTTTATAATTATGGGTGTATTTTTGTTTGAAAACGTATTATGGACAAGTTTTCAGGTTAGTAAAATACCACAAAACAACGTGTTCTCAAACCTATAAAGCCTTCAAGGGGAAAATCTGCATGCATGTGTCTTTACAGATAAACTCATTGTGTTGATTTGAGGTCTAAATTTGGCATCAATATATTTCAGCACGTGATAGCCACCCCCTTGGAACGGTTATTAATAGAGATATTTTCATTCTATTTCCCTTTTCCCATCTGACACAAGCCAGAGCAGGATCCCCTTTCATTTTTCATCTGACCTTGAGAAGAAAGTCATTTTGCAGCAACACATAGTTTGTTCGGTCCAGTAAACCTGCAGACGTTCAGCCCAGTAAACTAAGGGAAGCGCCTGTGCAGGTGATTAAATGTGGTGAGAGGAAAATGCAAAGAGTGCATATGTCTCTGTCAATCAAATCTGGTTTGCACAAAATTGTAAGTTGCAAAAAAAAAAAAAAGAAAAAAAAAAGCTTGTTACTGGTGAAAATCATCATCCCCCACTGATATGAGAAGAGTTTAATTAAATATTGTTAATAAAAAAAGAGGGTTGAGTGTTTTTATTCTTTTAAGTTCTATGTTTTTTCATGTTGCAATGCTCTAAAAAAAAAAAACCCAAAACTCATTAAAAACACATATTTGTTTAGTTGAAAATGAGTTCTTACCTGCTAGAATTAATAGATGAAAAATGACAAGTAAAGGAGTCATTGCCAATAAACCCAGGCATCCAAAATCAATATCCAACTTCAACACGTTGAGCGTTGACCAGTGCACAATTAAGAAGGTTTGACCCACCTAAAACATTCTTTCAGCGCTGGCAAATGACTTACTGTACCACCTCCAAGCTGTGCACCAACAGACGTGTTGTTATTGTCTGACAGCGGATGTGAGTGACTGACTGCCAATGCGTGTCATCTGAGAAGGCCACATAGTTTGTCATCTGTTAGAAGATCAACATACCAGAGTAATCCTGCACTGAAATGTCCCATAGTGAACTTGGCCACACACAACCTGGAGGTGCAAAGACAGAACACATGCTCTGTGGCCTCAGTTTGTCTTGTATCGCTCATGTTTCCCTATTGAATAATGACTTTGTATACAGTACGTGACAAATACAAGACATTTCACGTGTTGGCTCTTGATTAAAATCTATTCTAGATGTTAATGATCAGGCTTAGTCTCATCTCCAGTTCCATTTAGCAGCTTTACCTTATGCGACCTGATAAAGTGATGACAAAACACGACCGAAACGCACAGATAAGATCCAAACATCATAAGATCTAAACTGTTTAATACCTGTTGATCCACTAATCTTATCAATACATGTAAATAACTGGAGTAAAATGCAGTTTGTCATCCTTTCATGGTCATCAGATATGACCTATTTGGATGTTCAGAAGCTCTGGGGTTACCGTGGAAACAGCATCATCTTCTACAACACAGGTGGGATGAGTTTGTGAAATGTAAAAATTACACTGAAGATATGAACAATCAATGGTATAAAAATCATTTTAATTCAGGTTCCACACACAGACCTATATGATCTAAAGTGATAACTTATCAGATATGACCCATTTGGACGTTCAGAGGCTTTGTAGTTACCATGGAAACACTGTCATCTTCTACAACATTGATTCACCAGTAAAACTTGTGGTATCTGATAAATGACCATGGATGGAGACACTAGGTTTATATTCAGTTAATGATAGATTTTACTGGAAAAAGTCATTATTTTTTTCTTTTTCTCTCAGTTTTGGTATAATAACATTTAACTTTAATCTGAGCTTTTATGAACATTTATATGACAGCCAGTAAAATATACTAAAATACATGATTTCCACTGGGGGGAAAATGCAAAATTCAGAGGATAATATTATAGTAAATGGTGATAATTTGTATAGGAAAGGTTAAATATAGAGAAAAATTAATTTTAGCGCCACAAAAGTCACATCACATCCTTATGGGTTAAGTCCTGTTTTTATCAGATAAAGAAAAGATAACTAAACACATGACATAACATTGACAGACTAAAACATGACACTGAAAGTCCCACAAACCCCCCCAAAAATAAGAAAAAGATGAATAGAGCAAATGGGAATAGAAAAAAGAACATTCTGGGTAGAAAAAGAACAACTTAACAGACTTAAATGAATCATTCAGATGCAAATTTGTTCAGAGAGTTTAAGGAGCTCAGGGGAACACAGTTTGTAACAGTTTAACCCCCAAAGTCCTGAGCATCTACAGGCAACCAAATACATCTACTGATCTAAAATGTTTAATACCTTTTGATCCACTAATCCTATCAACATGTAAATAATTTAGATAAAATGCAGATTCTCAGCTTTTCAGCATCGTTAGATATGATCCATTTGGACATCAACAGAATATGTAGTGAACTGTAGTGAACACTATCATGTTCTATTTTTTTCTATATATTTTTTCTTTTTTCTTTTCTTCAGACAAGGTATGGTTCCTTGTCTGAACAAAAGAAAAAAGAAAAATATAATTACATTAACATAAGACAAAATGGACATCATTAGACCATCATTGTGCGTCATCAAATCACTAATAAAATCCATGTAATTTGACAAATGACAGTGGACGTAGATGCTTGTTTTTATAGTAAATTAATGAAATATTTGGCTGAAAAAGTCACTTTTTCTTCAGTGTCTTCTGATTGGACAGAATAACCTTTGAATTTATTGTAAAATCAACATAATTACTAAATAAAATATGGGGAAAATACCTGTTTTTCAATGACAAAAGCAAAAATACAGAGCATAATATAATATTAAATGGTAAAAGGTTAGAAATAGGGTTAAAACTGAATTGAAAGCATGAAAATTAGCTGCAAATGTTGTTATTTTTTTAAAAATATATTTATTAAGTGTCATATTATGTGCTTATGAAAAAAAAATCTCACTAAGGTTGTTTTATGCTATATATTCATTTAAGAAATATTGTAACATATATACAAAGCACTTCTAATCATATTAAAAGTTAGGAATGTATTTTAAAATGAATGAACATGAATATCAATAAATTGCAATATTTTTAAATATTAATGATCCTGACATCTAAGGAAACTAGTTTAATTGGAATATGGATTAAAATCACTTTGGAATGGATAAATAATTGTTATTGGAGACAGGGAGGGGATGGAGAAGTTCTAAACGACCTCCTACTCCTTTTCAGGTAAGTGAATTCAGGCACCATGTGATCGACAGTTTCTTTTCCAGGGAATATGGAATATATCTACATTCATTTATAGGTTTTTTTCTTCTTCTGTACGTGTCCAAAATACATAGATTTCCATTATATTATCTTAGGATGTGTTATTCTATTTACCGATAAAACACTTCTAGCTTTGTTTCTCGGGCTTTGTTCAATTAAAATACATAGAATATTCAGACTTTGAAGCTGCATTGTTCTTATCAGAGGGCAGGTGTTACACCCGCCTCTCCCCTCTTTGCCCACCCCACCCTACGAGGCCTGTGATGGGTCAGGCAACTCAATTTCCTCACATCCCTCGTCCGTTCAATCAGCCAGTCACTCAACCACTATCCTCATTCATCTCACTTAAAGACAAATGACCATTTTGGCAACGTCTGAATTAAGAGAGATTTGTCTCAACCCACCCCCTTTTTCCAATAAGTCCGACCACCTGAATTTATACCATGAACTACAGTTTATGGCGCCTAGTCCAGCAGGATTTTTTTTTTTTTTTTTTTTTTTTGGTCCAGTGGTAAATCTCTGAGTCTCCACACTGTGATTTCAGCCTCAAGAGGAACCATGAACTGTTTTATATTTGCTCTCCAAGCGATTAAAATGTTCATTGACTCTGAATGAAAGTGTCTGTGTTACATCTGCAGGGGATGGATGAAAACTGGACAGGACAGGATGTTCATGCTTCAGTAAAGAGGGATTAGAGTACTCATAGAGCAGATTAGGATGCGCATTGTGTGTGTTATATATCCTGTATTTTATATAATGTTCTTATATATATACAAAAAAAAAAAAAAAATCAAGTGACCCCTTTTTTCAGTAGTTCAATATAATTTAATATAATTTCCTCTTTTGGTTGAATGCAGGCCAGTATTAATGCACAACCACAAAACAAAAGCATAGTATGAATTAAATAGTATGAAGTGACTCCCATCTTTTCTGTATATTTCAGTCTTTCTAATGTATTCAGGTCAGGCATCTGCAGGAAAAAAGCATTATCATCTAGTCAACAGAGAAAGGTCAGTTATCTCATGGATCACAGACTTTCAAATTTAGGCTCATTACTGTGAATATGGCGCATCCACCGCACAATACATTTAGAAGACATTACTCCAGGATGGTGTTATCGCAGCATTTTGCCGACAGATAGAGAGGCCGATTGCTTTATTGGTGTGGTTTACCTCCTTTCACAGTCAATGTTTAATGTAGATGAAGGTATGATATATTTAAAATGAATGATAATAGCGGGGGAGGCTAAACGGTTGGATGAAAATCCAATTTTGCCAGACAATCACCAGAGACAAGTCTGAATGTGGCTTACATTAACTCAACGTGATGTGGTCACAAAACCCGAGTGATTATATGTCAAGAAGGGATTGCTTCTCGGGTGCTTTGTGGAGAAATCTGAGGCACAAACATGCATTGTATGGCTGAATAAAAAGCTCCAGACAATATGACATGCTACCTGTCTGTGCATGTCTACAGCCCTACTGCACAAATAGGATTTATACCAAATGTTGACGCACAATTACATTTTATTTATTTATTTTACAAGGTTTAACCTGTGATTTAATGAGCCACCAATAGCTGGTTGTTGGAAATTGCTTGGAAAGTCATAACCTGTGGGTAATTAATGTGAAAATGCATGGATTACATATGACATTGTTTGCATATACACCCATTAATTAACCAGCTCCCAAATGGTGTTGCCTTAGGTGTTGTATGTTTGATTTTCATCTCACTGCGAATCAGTGTGACAGACATGTGGTTGGAGGGGTTTATACACGTCATGCGTTGCGTGACTTCTAGGCAAAACATGCCACTGTAAATATAGAAAGGAAAGACAAACAGTCATTCATTAAGGATGTCATCTTGCAGCCACAAATATGAACTGTTATTTATAAGTGGCAATAAATAGACAGAAAATAAGCCATGATATTCTTTTTTAACCAAAAGATTAAAAAATAATGCAAATTTACAAGCATATCACATATACAGTCGCAGAATAAATTATTAAACCACCCTCGTTTTCTTCAGTTTCCTGTTCATTTTAATGCCTGGCACAACTAAAGGTACATTTGTTTGGATAAATATAATGATAACAACAAAAATGTCTCATAAGAATTTAATTTCAGAGCTGGTATATCCATTTTCCATGTTTTCTCGATAATAAATTCTTATAATTATTTCTTTAAATTATTACATCAATATCTAGGGTACTGCACTGAAAAAAAAAACAGTGCTTTTAGGCATTAAATGTTTTCTTTTTTGTCTGTTTTAGTCACATGACACACACAGGAGTTAGTACTTGATTGCATAGCCATTGTTTTTGATGACTATTGATGGTCTAATAATTTTTTCCTCAAATGTATATACACTGCTGTCCATAAAGTTGGAATAATTGCATTTTCAGACACATTACTCTTTTTATTCCTGTTTATACACACCAATAATCACATTTGAGCAACTTCCATGATCCCAGTTATACTTTCTGTATCCAGATTAAATCACATTGTCGCAGTCATTTCATGGGAAAACATAAAAATACTGCATTATATTGTTATGGGTTTAATTAGATTTTCCACAATAATCTGGGTACTGTAAAATTATTCCAACATAAGTTAATACAGTACTTGAGATACATTTTCTGTTGCAACAAAACACTCAAAAGCTTAATTTGACACAGATTTAATGTTGATGTTCATCATGACAGGTCACATGACTCATGTAACACTTCATTTCCCCCCCCAGGAAGGTTTAATAAATTAAAGTGATCATGCACATGTTGTGTACAAAACATTACAGTAAAACTTAAATTCACAAATAATGCTGTTTTGTATAACACAATATAAATGTTAAAGGTCAGGCATATGCACCAATGTGAACACGGTTAAGAGAGAAAGACTCAAATGTCCATGTATCTAGAAACTGCAGGTTACATAAAAACAGTTAAGATAAAAAAATACAGCATCATAAAAATCAGTAGCTTATTTTTACATTGAGTCTCACAGAAAGAACTGCTCAGTAGGCAGCGGTGAACTATAACTACTACAGAAGAGACGAAACTTAAGTCACAGCGCTACATGATTTTGAACACATGCTGGGTTACGACTACAAAGCAACAGAAAACAAAGACCTCGCACCATGCATGCTGGTCTGTCAGTTTATAGAAATCCCCGACAAAAATGGGGAAACAAAGAATAAGTACAAGTGTAAGGTTCAACGCCCTCGCCCAGTAGTAGGGGGGGGGGGTAGATGTCTGGTCAGAAAGAGTCCATACACAGGTCATTAAAAAAATTTATCAATGTAATACAAACAGTCATTCAAGTATATTTACACAAGAGAATGATTAGTGAGCTGATCTATAAAAGTCCTGACGTGTGTTTAGAAGAGCACATCTTGATTTTTAATGAGCACCTCCACCACCTGCCTCTGGTAACGGATGTCGTTGAGCGCAGTTATGGCGTCCAGGTTCGGCGCACGCATGAGGGTGGGCCCGAAAACGATGGCGAGGTTCTCAGCATTCATCAGGTTGAAGTTTTCATTTTGTGTCACCCTGGAAATACACATCAGGTTAGAAAAAATGCACTGATCCCAGAAACAAATCAGTTTCTTTAGTTTAACTGGAGGCTGACCTTTTCAAGTGCGCCATGAGGTACTTCAGAGTCTCACTGTGTGACTGAGGCAGCAGAGCGAGAGCCTCACGGAAGGCTTCAAGCTTCTTTTCTGGGTCTGTGAGTTCTGGAAACAGAAAACGGCGTACTGTTCAGGTGGGTCGAATATATCCGCTGACACCGGAGAATAAAATCAGGAACTAAAAAAAAACTGTAGTTATTTCCTTTGAGGTAATAAAAACCATTAGTGTCTGAGAGGAAATCTGATGGAGTCAGCTGTACAAGGCTGCGTTTTAACAGTTCTGCTCATAAAAAAAAGCTTTTACTACATTAACAACAAAGGATTGTGTTCTGCAGTACGATAATTACACCATGAAAACCTATTATTATTAACACCTCAACTTCGCTTCAACAGCAAAATTACTGTAATTTTAAGCAGAAATGTCAAATATCAATATCTGAAAAACCAAATAGAACTCATTTCTGATGATTATTCAATATCTGCCAATATTCTACAAGGGTTTACTGTTTTTTTCACTGACTCTTGTTTAACTTTATCCAGAAAAGCAACCTTTGCAAAAAAAAAAAAAAAAAAAAAAATACATGCTAATGCAGTAGCGCCTATAAAGTGATTTGTTTTATGACTCAATGAAGCAAAGACTGCAAAGCGAAACGTTCATTGTTTAGCACTAGGGCTGGGAATATTAACGTGTTAATCGCGATTAGATTAATGTAAATTGTGATCGCGAATATTTTTTTTAATCTCGATCAGAGTTTGCCAGTATTTTCTGCACTTCTACCATCCACATGCAGCTCCTCTGGTTGTATTAATTAAACTTATTGTCGGTTAAACGCGTTATTTCGAGGTTGTTAGTCTTTTGTTCCTTCTACGCATCCATAGCTAGCTCGAGCTGAAGCTTTCTTGTGTTCGTTTATTTACAATTTCTCAAAGTAGCCAGTCATTCATTCTTAATTGTAAATTCTGCCTTTGTCTCTGTCTTCATTTTATTCCGATTTAAGACAAAATGGTCAGAAATACTTTGCATTGTGGG
>JAPSES010000019.1:6969157-6984216 GCA_029822895.1 Maxillicosta whitleyi | reverse complement strand
GTAAATCAAGATTAATCGCGATTAACTACGAAATTTCTGAGATTAGTTGCGATCAAGAAAATTAATCTTTTGACAGCTCTATTTAGCACCCTACCCCCCATTGGGGCAGTAAAATCTAAATAATTTGTCCAATTGTGACTTACTTGCAGCCTCGATGAATCTGGGGTAAGCGTCATATGAGATGACAGGAACAGGCAGCTCCCTGAGGTACATTTTCAGAGCTCCTGTGATGATATTGATGTCTTCATAGGCGTTCACTGAGATGTCTGTCTTCTCACCAGCTGTAAAATAAGTAAGAGGAGAAAAGAGGAGTTTTTACACCAAAGAGGGTAACATCAGCACTTTCACATCACACTGTGAACTCAGGAATAAAGAGATCCTGTAACTGCGGGTGGAAAAAAAAAAAAAAACTACTCTTGCTCTGTATCTTGCAAAGTGACTGCTATCATTCGCCTCGCCTCTTTTATTCTGACTTTTCCTGAGTTATGCATGCTTTCCAGAGCAGGCCATGGCCTACTTGTGCTGGCAGACTGAACATCACAGTGCTGTGAGCTGGAATGACACTCTGTCATGGATGATCTCCCACATGCGGATCTGGCTAAGAGTTTAGCCCACTGCTGCAGGGTTTTTCTTACAGTTAAAATTCACACTGGTCAGGGCCAAGACAGGCTCATTCTCACTAAGTCCGCTACTGAATCCCAACACAGCAGAAGAGTTTTTTTTTTTTTTTTTTTTTTTTACAGATAAGGCTCAGACTACATTCATGGATTGTATCCCCTGAGACTGCCCCTGTCCATACTGTGAAACCCTGCATAAGATGGACATGTCAGGATAGAAGCTACACAACCAGATGGACAGTAATCCCTTCAAAAATGTGTCAGTTTTCCATTAATCTCAAATGTTCTGTGTGTCTTATGTAAACATATGTAAGCACGCAATGTCAGTCGTCGTGTCGTAAGCTGACATTAATCTATGAAAGACACACAAACCTTTGTCAAATGCTGTCTTGACTTCTTCGACCGAATCACTGAATCCAGATATTCTGTAGAGGCCTTCAGACTTGAGTCCTTGAAAAAAAACAAAAACAAAAAAAACCCCCATGAAATAAACAATTTTTCACACACTGTCAAGGCTGTCAGGGGTAATGTAGAAAAATTCACCTGCATGTACCGCCTTGGGTAATTTAGGTAATGCCATTAAAACTCTTAAATATGCATAAAAACATTAAGGATAGAATATCCACAATGTGACACAATGGAATAACATGGGTAGATGCAAATAGTTTTCTGCATCACTGGGCAAAATAATAAAGACATAAATCAAACTTAGCTACAGATGTGTATTAGAGGGCAGACAATGGGTTTCCTACATAGCTGAATGATTTAACTGAAATTCAATCAGCTAAGGCAGCAGGAAACACAGTAATGTATTTCTCATTACGCTTTTACAATTACCAGACTCTCATCAGCTGTCTCAATCACAACTGCACCCAAAAAACATTAACTCAGTAATAAAATCTGACTGACTTGTGCACTGAAAGTTCAGCAAACAGGCTTGAATTTGGTGAGTGAGAGAGGAAAAATAGTCTTATCGGCCATGTTTCCCATTTTATCATCATCATCTTATTTTAAGAACATACATCTAATGTTGTTTTAATAAGATGTTCTAGTTAATATTGGGTTACAGCAGTAACAAACTAAAACAATGTTTAGCATATTTATGAATTCATCAGTATTATGTCAGTGTGACATAGCTGTGTTTTCATTGCTTCTAATAAATAATCTAATGAGCTAAACTGTATCAGCTGTAACCAGTCACCAATGGTAATGATCTATTTTATCTGTTATGTTGTATTAATAGTTATTTCATAAATTTGTGCCATTTTATTTGCTATCATTCAGAGATATTGTGATGAAAGCTGTTTTTTAATGAAGATTTCTTTGTTTCTCTTATACAAAAGTGGGGGAAATAACGACAAAAGCTAAATAAAAAACAAAGATTTGTGGATTGGCCAAGTAATGGATACTGGTTTTGGTATTGGTTTTAGTTTCACTGTTGGTATTGGCCAAGAATATGACAATTGGTGCATTTTATTTTGATTTTAAGAAACATTGAAAAGTAAAATATACACTACTAATAGATTTTGATGTATATTTTTGCTGATTTTTAAAAATATTTGTCTTCTTTTTGCCGTTTCTTTTTCTGTGGTGTTCAGATGATATACTATATAATGGAAGGAAACAAGAAATTGTCAAAGGGCCGAGAATTTAGCATTTCTGCTAATAAAAACAAAACATCTGATACTGGTTAAGTGACCAGACATAGGCTTAACTGACTTATTTTCCTTTTAATGTCCTAGTTGCACAATTTCAGCTCGTGTCCTTTAAAGAACAACATCCACTTAGCTAATTGGAATTGTTGCCACCTAGTTTTATCGTTTTACAGCACATTAAATCTGCATTTATCACGTCTCGGGGAATATTATCTTCTTAACCTGCAGGTCGTTTGAGTCACACACTGACCTCTTGACTCGATTTCTCGTATGCACATGTCCACCACCATGGGTCGGGCTGTATTATAAGCTTTCACCAGGGTCGTGAGGTCGCAGCTGTACACTCTACGGATGTGTCTGAGGTCGGGTTTACAGTCGTTGGGAACCAGATTCGAGCATTGTTTATGGACATTCAACCCACAGTCTGTAGAGAAAAGCACAGCAGGTTTAATCCACATATTCACGTAGCATGAAAACAAAATAATAGTGATAGTGATGTCTGATATGAGCTTTTCCAACCAAAAAAAACAGGGGTTTCCTGAAGTACTAGCATTGTATATCTGAACTGAAAGCTATTAATCATATTCACATCACTATGTTAATAGTGTGTGGTTGGACTGTTATGTGTTTTGGCTTGCAGAACAGCATTTAATCCCCTTGATCAATATTTGGCCCCTTCAATGTCACAAAACCACTGGAGAGCCCTTTTCTTTCTGGCAGTTGTGGCATTGGAGTGTCCTTGAGCACTGGATAAAACCAAAGTCACCTCTGAATACCACGATTTATTCATCAAAATAGTAGAAGAAAACAGTAATAACACATAGGAAATTACATTCATCCATCATTGATTTCTTGCTGTTAAAAAGAGAGACTTATTCGCTGTATTTTTAATTATATTTTCTGCTTTAGAATGTAGCTCGCTGGGTGTTCAAGCAGCACATTAGTCGGTGTAAGTATCCCCCATTGCACTTTGTCTTTAGTCACAGTGGATGAGGCCTGAGGCACAGCTGTTTAAGGGCAGGATTCACCTTGTCGGGAACAGAGGAGCCCGTGAAGAGCAGATGCAGGGAAAGAGAGAGAGCCTTGCTTTGTAACAGAGACGCATGAAAGGAATTGGAAGAGCACTGAAAACACTGTGGCCTGCAGGAGGGACAGTCAACGCTGCTGCGCGCTCCATTCTTTTCCAAATCCGAGCTCATACACAAAGGCTGTGGAAGCAGCAATTCAGGCGCTGTAGGCTACACTAGACCTAGTTTCCCAGACTAAAATGGGGCAGCTCTTCAAGCGCTCAGATCTTTTCAGCGTTTTCCAAGTTCTGAGAGGTTCTCTTTTGACAAATGACGTGTGGTTTTGATTCTCAAGTCATAAAAAAATTATAAAGAAGGCTTTAGTCTCACTGAATAATTGCCAATTTTCAGTTTTAAACAAAAAAAAGAAAAACAATATGGAAGATAAAACTCTATGCTTCTGAAAGGCTGCAGACAATATTTTGATTAATATGGGTCCCTGGAGAAATTCAGGCAACCTGCATTTATATGCATTGATGCAGAAATGTAATTACTTTAAGAGATGATTCTCTTAAGGATATGAGACAGGCGCTGTAATAGAACAGGCTCTGTCATCACATGCAGGTTTGCTGGGCCACTGTTGTCTTTATGTGTGCACATTCATGGCCCTAGGTCCCAGGTGGGGCGGGTGAGGGTGAGGCAGTGGCCCCCATGGGACCCCAGAGCCAGGAGACTGAGGATGCTGCTTTACTGCACCGTCAACCCTGTCTCTGTTGCTATGGTGAAGAGATTTCACCGAGGATGGTCTTTACTCAGTTTTGGCTAAAGGGCTCTGAGGAGAGGTTTAATGGTGGGTTCTAATTAGCACATTAGCACCACGTCTACCTCCACTACTCTGGACACCATCTGAAAGCAGCTGACCTGAAACAGACTGGAACTTGAAAAATAAAGGACCAGCCTTATTTGTAAGATGGTTTTAGGTTTTCTGCTGAGCATTTAAGTTAAATAGGGGTTGAGCTGCATGACCTAGCTCTTTGGTTGAAGCCGCTGAATTTTAATGTGTGTGGAAACAGAGCTCTTTCCCCACGCTCTGAGCTCTGCTCCTCATTAAAGAGACATGCCAGCTTTGTTTTCCTTCATGGGCATGATGGGATGAGGCTGGGGGGCGTACTCTGATGAGGAAATGTGGCACAACAAGCACTAGCAGAGGCTGGCTTTCTGGCATTCGGCCAAAAACAGTTCACACATACAAAAAAAAGGGGGGTGGGAGAACATTTTTTCGTATGCAAATTTCATCATCTTGTGAGACTTTACTGCCCTAGATTCTAGTAGCTGTGGTCGAATGTGAAGGAATGGCAAAAAAACAAACAAAAAAAAAAAACAAGAATCTAAAAAGAATGGCTGTGAACATATGTGACTTTTTCTATTGTTGTCAGCTTTTAAAACCAGCACGTTAATATTTAATAGCAAAGCTGTGTGGCACACTTTGTTTCATCTATAAAATATCAAAGACACACATCACCATATATTATAACACTGTTAGGTGATGTGAAACAGATTCTCATAAAAGCCACAGTTAAACAGTAATCTGAAGAGAAAATATAAACATCATATTGTTATTGCTTGGAAATTGCAACAATAGGTCTGATTGAATGTGTGTGTGTTTAATTAAGGAATTCAATGCAGACTAAAATCATTAAGGCTTTAAACATGTAACATGACTGAATTAATTTTTCAAAATCACTGTGAAAGAATAGCTTTCTTTGTCAGAAGCATGAAAATATAGTTACTCATCATTCTTCATTCATTTTGATCCCATAACCTGTTACTGTAATAATAATAATAATAATAATAATAATAATTAATATCAAGGATATTAGGCTATTTGTTGTTTTGTCACTCATTTTTGTGCTTGTTTGAACCAATTTTTCCATTAACCAACCAAGATAGCGAAAAGTAGAACAAAGTGTTGTAATATCAACTTAAGTATGTGTTACATCATGATAACAGAGCCCTCATTTCATTTTATTATACAACTAAGCTGGCACACAAACCGTTGGAGGGATTTCATTTATACTAATACTCAATAATCCATCACCAGATGCACTGAAAACCAACTAACCTATAAACTGTAATGCTCACTTTGTCCTCAGTGGCTATAAATGGGAAATGCTGTGAAATTATCTGGGAGTTTATGTAAGAATTAAGATGTACCTGCACATTTGACCCCCTGGGCCATGAGTCCCCACATGAAGCTGGCGCAGTGTTCGCACCAGTGAGGTCCCCGAAAGGTATGAACCTAAAACACAGAAGAGGACAGTGACAGACATTAGCTATGAAGTGCACTGACAAGGAAGAGACAGAACAGTGGGAAGCTGCAGGTATTTACTCCAGAGACACTTCATCTTCTTCTTTCGTTGGCCCGGACACCCATAGGTGTTGCCATCTTAAATGAGGCAGAAGGGGAGGATTATGTGTGTGGAGGAGGATTGTTGTTTTAACACACTGAGGTGGATGCTGCTGTGACTACGACCTGCTGAGGCTTTGCCATCAACGCACACTAGGTTTTGACACTTCACTTCACACTTGTGGGTTGTCAGGGAAATTTACTGTAGAACCACAACAGTCGCCTTTGCTTGTGCAGAAAGGAAAACCCCATGCTGCACCAGGTAACAACAGCCCAGCCAATCAGGAAGGCCTCTGGGAATGAGAGCCAGCCACAGCTCCCCAGGTTTCCTGATAGAAGAGGCTGTTGGGTTAAAAAAGAACTGCAATCTTCTGAAGAGTATCGCTCTGCATGAACAGAAATGTCGTAAAATCACAAGCAATGTCTTCCAGAAAGTTATTAGACAGTAAACAGTCATTAAAATGTCAACTTCAGATCAGTTTGAATTCAGAAAATCTGAGAATTCCAGGATGTTGTTACACTGCCTTATCATTAATGGTTGGACATGTATTTATACTATTACAATCATGAATCCAAATAAAACGGTTACAATGGCTTTAAAACAGAACCTGCCCCTTTAAAATGCCGACACACAATATTCAGCAATTTTTGAGAACAAAGCCGCCAAAAGGAGATGGTGAGCATCAGCAGTTTGAGGTCCTTGAAGGTAATTATTCTCTTCCTGCTCCCCATCCCATTAACTGGATAAACTAGGAGAGTGAGGCTGAGCCAAACAGGGAACACTCCTCCACTGTTTCCCCTCTCCATCAGCCTAATCTGTCCATCTGGTGCTCAAACTAACCACAGAGGTCCACAGACCACCCAACAGATTTTCTTTTGATAAAGGCTCACTGGCCGGACCAAAACAGCTCTGTGTTTTATCCCCTTCTCCCACTCAATAACACTCTCTCTTCTCCCATTGCTCACAGAGGAAGCCCCCCCCCCCGGCCACACATGATGAAATTAAACAACATTGTACACATCAAAACAGTTAACACCAGTCCTTCAGGCAGAACTCACCTTAAAGTTGTGGACTTTCTCAGATTTTTGTGTCCGGTCGCTTTCCTTCAGTGTGGCTCTGCGGACCAATGAGGTGAGCTGTGAATAGGCAAATAGTTTCAGTGGTTGCCAAAAAGTGGCCGGAGGTTTCTGTGGCCCCATCCTCATCCCCAGAGCCGCCGCCAAAATATCCTCCTGATTGGCCTCACGCTTGGCCTTTTGCACCAGGGACTTCTCTTCCTTGCAAACCTCGTAGGACTCTCTAGATGGCATTCTGCTTCAGCTTCTGCGGCAGTCTCCCAAACCAGATGAAGACACAAACCCAACTGGAAAGTCCAAAACAATTAAAGAAAAACTCCTTGATGCTCAGGGCAAGTCCACATCAGATGCTGTCACTTGCATTGTGCCAGTATTAGAGACGTCACAAATAAAAAAAATTAAAGAGGAGTCTGAAAATCATTGACTATGATGAAAAAGGAGGTAACAGTAGTCCTTAGTAAATCCTCTCACAGGAGTGACAGTAGATGGAGTGCAGCCTCTGTAATAGGAGTGCCAGTTTTTATACAAAAGAGGTGGATGCTCATGTGGTTCTCAGAAAACGTGTATGCAGATGAGCTGAGTGTTGGCGCTAATCCTCTCCTCCCGGCGCAGAGCTGATATTCTCTCTGGAACACAGACACAGCACTGTGTGTGTGTGGATGCTGACTGAGGGGGAGGAGAACGGGGGCGGACCCCATAGTAGTCACAGCAGATTAAATAGATCCCACCAGCCAATCACAGCATGAAGACGCAGGCTTTATAGTAGCCACCACCCCGCCCCCACTCCCACAGCCATCTCCATCAGATATCCAAGCAGGGGGAGCCTGGCAAGGATGAAATGAGAGTGGGATGATAATGAGCAATGAATGAGTCATGCATCAAGAGTGGGCTACCGCTGCTGCTGTTGCTGCTACTGCTGCCTGGAGAAGTTGCGACAGCAGTGGGCCGTTGGAGAGGGGAGCTATTTTCAAAATCACGTTACCACAGAAACCGGCTGGGATCACAAAGAGCAGAAGCACAAAAGCATCCCAGCATGAACGCAAAACATGAGATCACTGATGTTTACGCAACATGTAACACTGTGCCAAACAAAATAATACAACCGAATATCACAGAAACAAAGAATGATGAAGAGAAACTGCAAAAAATATTGTTTTTATTTTCATATTTAGAGAAAAGCATTGATTAAACATTCACCTTCCAGTCATTTTTTTAACAAATTCAAAAAAGAAGTTGAATATTTGGTGATTTAGTCAAATAGGCCAAGTCTTTTTTTGTTTGTTTTAGGTAGGTGGTGATATAGTAATAATTCAATAATACAGTTTTAGTTTAATACAACCAGATTTAATATTTCTGCTAAAAAATGCCCTTTGAAAATAGTTTCTTTATTAGTGTGTTTACTTATTTAACGGGGCATTGAGAATCTCTTTTACTATAGGGACCTAACAACAATAAACAAAAATCACCAGACAGGAACACCACAACTACACACTAGACAAAGGTTTTTATGTTTCATCTCATTATATTATGATAATTTATACAGTTAAGTATTCAATGGCCTGCCTTATGTTTGTACCAGGCATGATCTGGGAACTGGGAGCTTTCCCTTTCCTTTTTTTACTCCTTTTCTTTTTTCTGCTTCTTGTTTTGAACATGAATATTCTTGACATTCCCTCTGATGCAAGTGTGTGCCGTGCGTATGCAAACCAAGAATCAAATATAGCATCTTGATGGCAGTGTGGGAGAAAATCTCTGCAGCCTGCTTCTGTAATTCACACTGCACGTCAAATGTGATTATGCTCCCACGGCTCAGGCTGTTAAAGTGCAGCTTTAGAGGAGGTGGCTGCTGTAACAGTGGGGAGGAAGTGACTGGGCAGAGTACTGACTGTCCTTCAGAAATCAATAAAGACTGTTGTAGCTTTTGCTAGCCCCCACCTCAGCAGAATGAAAGTATGAACCACAGAGGGAGGCAGGAGGATCAGTGCACTTATGTAGCGTGGCGTCCTAAACTTTGGTGTCCGACTGCGACTGAATCATAACATAAAAGACGTAGAACAGTGGTCTTTGAACGCAGCGCTCCTTTCTTGCGCTCAGTGGAAGTCTCTGCTCAGGAGGATACCTGAAAGCGGTGTAGATAAGAGGCAGTAAGGGCCTTTTATATGCACCAGTACATTCACTCTGACCGTGGGCACTTCAGATGGTTTTGCAGCATAATTGCATTGCCTGCTGTTAAGTGCATAAGGAGTATCTGACTCCCAGGATGTGGTTTACTTTGAACACAGCTCTAATTGACACTGATTGATTTGCTTGTTTCCCAAACATGTCCAGAGATGGAGCTCCTGAGGACGGACGTATGTCTGGCTGTTTATACAGTATGTTTTACAGCGCCCGAGTCCAGCCTTTGTATCCGAGCTTATCACTTTGTTTGGATCAGACAACATAAACAATGAGATATTGATTCAGTCTGGAAACTACAACAGAGCCTCAAAACTTACTTGTGTTTATTCAAACCATTTCTTCACTCTCTCACACTCTTTTTAAGCCATTAAGCTGAAGATATGCTGAGTATTTCTGTGGCTTACGGAGGATGTTACATAAGAAAATGCTTCGCTAATGCACTGCTGACCCACCGCAACCAATAAAAAGACCCATTATGTGGATGGCAACGTTCGCTCCCATGATCTGACTGAAAACTCTGAGGGCTGTTAAGTCAGATTAAACTTTCTATCTAAGGTGAATGGCTTAAAAAAGACACTTACCAATACCTCATCCCACAAATGCTCTATATTAATGTTAAAGGCTGCACTTCATCCTTGAGAAAAGCTGCAAATCATGAAGTTATATAATGTTATATAATCACAGGATGGTGACAGAATAGAGAGAACTGTATTATAAAGGTGTAGTAGAGTTGTATGTAGTGTTAAATGTGTAAAAATACCACCAAAAAATTAAATCCTGACGTGGATTTTTGTATGATGGAGCTCTTTAAAATGAGGCAAATAGCACCTAACACCTAAGAAATGTTGATTTTTACATCAGGAAGGACTATACGGTGGATATTCAAGCACAAAATGAACCATATATATAAAGACTGAATGTACTGAAGCTCTGCCACCACATAAGCATACGGTGCAGCTCAAATTGCTGCTGTTTTGCTGGGCTTGCAAGAAACCTGCAGCAAATTACACCATATTTTACCGGGACAAATAGATTACCTGGATGTGGCTGGAACAGTCTGTGCTGTGACAGTGATGTATGGGCGGCTGCTATCACCGCTCGCTATTCAAACAGGAAGGTCAGAACATACGTAGGAGATGCTCTTTACAATGCATGGGCACAATACGGCATGATGTTAAAACCACAGCTGCAGACAGTCTGAACTGTGGCTTTATTTCTGCCTGTGATCTCAGTCTGGAAAAATAATAAAATCTGCATAAAGATGTTGCAATGGGCAAATCTGGGTCACATTGATATAAAAATACATTTCAGAGGAGTATTTGTTCGGTGAACTAGTCATGTTTGATTAATGGTATTAGAATCAGAGTGGAGAAGGTTATTTTCAATAATATCACAGGTTAGTGCTGAAAAACTGTTTCAAAGTCATGTCACTTATTAGATTTGACTGTTTTTGCACCAAATAATAACAGCAGAGTTTATTCATATTCTTACATCTTATTGAAATAAACAGAACTTACAATAGTACTTAATGGAGAGAATAGATTGAGTATTATCAAGTACAATTAATCAATTAACTGGTACTTGTTAATCAGTAACCATTTTCATTTTTTTGTGATATTTAAAGGAATAAAAAGGTAAAACTTCCATCTTCTTGAATATGATGATGGTATTTTGATGTTTTTTCCTCCTCTGTGGCATTAAACTGAATATATTCAGTTTGTGACCACACAAGACATTTAAATATATTACATTAAGCCTAAGGATATCCTTTTTTTTCTGACATTTTCTAGACAAAACAATTACTCAGTTAATTGAAAATATAATTAGTAGATTAATCAACACTATCACCAATCATTAGTCGTAGCCCTCCATTCAGGCTCATTTTCAGTGACACATGATCCCATGTATGGAAAGTAGTAAATAAACACTTGTGAAAATAAAACTAGATAAGTACAAACAAAGCGCAAAATAGTAAAATATATCTAAACAGAAAAATGTAGCTCATATAGGGAAGTTGGCTGAATTAATTTCCAACCTTTACCCCAGAAACTACTTTCACCTAATTATGTATTAAACAAAATGAATAGGACATAAAATAAATAAACATAGGTTAATGATTTATTGAGCACAACATGATACACATAAGGAGGAAATCATGAGTTTCAACTCATTAAAAGTTGCTCGATATAACTCAATTAAAGATGGGAATGTTTTCATTTTAAAGCACAAATAGCAAATGTAGCTCCAAGTGTAGTGTACATATACTGTTTACCAAAAATATTATATTCATATGTCTGCTTTGTAATCACCAGTATTTCAGATTCCATTCATACCGTTTCTCACCATTTAGTTTGTACTTGTTCACTAACAAATATGTAATATATTACTCTGCACATGTAGGAAATATAGTATAAATTCAATATAAAATTTAATATTGCCCCATGGAAGTCAGTCAGTAAATCAGCTGATCACATGTTGACTTGAAACTGTTAAATAAATTCATTATAGCTTCAATTTTTTTAAATCTTTTGACAAAACAATGAAAATCAAAACCGAAATTACGCCCAAAGCTTCAGCAGCGGAGTGGAAGTGTCAGTTATATGAAGACTAAGACCAAGGCATGACCAAGACCAGAGAGCTAGACAAAAGCAGGGCGGGGCTGAGATGAAACATAAGACCAAGATGAAACCTAAGACCAAACCTACGACCAAAACCATAAGACCAAACCTAAAACCAAGACTAAGACCAAACCTAAGACCAAGATGAAACCTAAGACCAAACCTAAAATCAAATCTATAATCAAGACCAAGTTCAAACTCAAGACCAGATACAGAGCAGTCGTGTTATTAAGTTCTCAAATATTACAAGGGTTATGGTACAATATAACCAAACCAGATCATAGCATAACATTGAAATTAATAAACCACTGTAAAAAGGTGATTAAATTTCTAAGGGGTATAAGACATAAGATAATCCATCATTAATCTTGCACAGGAAAATTTTACCATAAAAAAAAAAAACTCAGCAGTAAAAATATAAATATAAACTGTAAAAAAAAAAAATAAAAAAAAAAAAAAAAAGGATAAATCTCAATCAAAAATGGTTTGATAAATTAAAATTAAGAGTTGGAGAAAAAAGGTTTACATTGTATAATAGTTCATAATGTCCCTGCAGTTATATAGAAACACACAACGTATACATTGTATACCAACCATTAATTTAGTCTTTTCTTTACTACAAAGTTGTCTTTGGGAATCACCTGCTTTTATGAGTAACGACAGGGTATTACATCAAATGACAAATGAATGTGAAAGTAATTAAAAGGCTTTGGTGCTAGTTTATCTCTGTGTGTCTCTTCAGAACACTGTTTCACCAAACAACAGTTTGAATACCAGCTTTTAAAGCCTGATGAATGAGTCATTGTCAAATGGCTATTTTGGCAACAGGGTGATGACAGGATGATTCAGTTAATGCACAAAGTACTTAGCAGTATTGACATGTTTTGACAAAATAAGAGGAATGCATGTAGAAAATAACAGGATTCAGCTAAATGCCTTTCAGCGACAAAGAATTGTACTTAGAGATGGAATTAACAAAACATAAAAGGTTCAAAATATACAGAAGTGGGTGAAGAGAGCAGACCCATGATTTGATCGGTACAGATGTTTAGGCAGGTTTATTTCTCCAGAATTATAAAATATTCCTACTGACATCTCTGAAGTTTTTTTTTTCTTCATAAGTGTACTTTAATATGATTTCCATTAACACTTTTATTTCTGTATTCAGCTGATTAAATGAACACAAGAGTGTTTTAATTGCAAACGAAGACAAATACATTTATTTTCCTCACACACATGCATAAGGTTAATATTAATCTTTAAAATAATAAAAGGCAGATTTTTCAAAACACTGAGCCACTCCTTAACATAGTAGTTAAGGAGCTCCAGCTTGTTATTAGTCCATACTTTTATTAAAATGTCATACCAGCAGTAATATATAACCAGTGAAAGAAATCATATCAATACAGTAAATGCATACATAGGTATTACACATTAAGTCGATTTATAAATGTCTGTGAAAGGCCACTAATGCCTGTAAGTGCATGTAAATCTTCCTGTGTCAAACGGAGAACATCACATGCTGTTCTTTTAATCATAAAACAGTGACAATGTTTTGTTTTTTTTCACCCTTACATAACTGTACCTTAACAGACTCCTCCGCTTCTCTAGAAATGGAAAGGCTTTGACGGCTTGACAGAGAGGTTTCATAATTCACTTTTACATAATCAAATTTGGTCCCATTCACAAGAGGCTAAAGGTCAAAGGCCGTTGACTTTCACATCGCATTGAACTGAAGTGATGTGACAAAGCATCACTGACTCTGACGCTGTTACGTCCACTTCAGCTGCAGCATTCAGGGTAAGTATTCAGGTCTGTTAACCAATTAAAAGTATAACGTATAATATGTATTATGTATAATGCTGTACAAGTGAAAGTTCTGCATTTAAGAATATGAAAACTGTACAAATATTAGAATAGAATGCAACATACCAGATCAGAATACAATAGAACAGAACACAATATAATGTAACAGAACAGAATAACAAAACACCAGTGCTAAAAAAAAAAAACGTATAACATTACAAAAACTAATGACATAATAGAACACGTTTTATACGATTTCACAGTGCAACATATATAAAAGCAGAGTAAAAAAAAAAAATGCAAATTTCCAGTATTATCATAATCGTATAATTATGTTTTTGAATTCATTTTACTGCTGCAGATGTATAGCACTATGCTCATTTTAATAGTTACATATAGGCAATTACTAAATTTTGTGTCATTAACCTTTTTTTTTTTTTTTTTTAACACAAAAGGGAAAAATGGTGGTTTCGTTATTTACATTTTATTATGATACTGTTATTGTCTGACCCACTGTAGATTGAATTGACCTAAAATTATTTTAACATCTTTGATTGTTAATATCTTCAGTGTAATTTCACCAATTTATCCTGCGGGCCTGATTGGACCCTTAGGCAGGCCGGTTTTTGCCCCCAGGCTGCATGTTTGACACCCCTGCTTTAGCGTCATTTTGCTGCTAAACCAAATATGATTTTTCAAGCCTGCCTATAATTCAGTATTTTTACTTTATCCCACAGGACTTGTACGTTAAGAGTCTGAATCCTATTAAATCTTGTGTCTTTGTGCTCTATATGTCACGTCCAAACATAGAACCCAATTGCAGACAACGACAGGAAACGACGGAGATACAGGAAAAAACAGTTTATTGAGCAAAAGTACAAAAGGAGAATGATTGTCCAAGCTCAGGTAAAATGGGAGTGTGTGAAAAATAACACCCACCTGGCTTGTCTGGAGTTTAGTCTCTTGGCTGAATGGAGGTACTCCAAGTTCTTGTGGTCAGTCCGGAGCAGGAAAGGTTGTTCCGCCCCCTCTAGCCGATGGTTCCAGTCCTCTAAAGACACCTTAATGGCTAACAGCTCACAGTTACCGACATCATGATTTCTCTCCGCTGGGGACAATTTCCTGGAGAGAAAAGCACAAGGATGAAGTCTGTTATCGTTGGCCAAGAGCTGGGACAGGACAACCCCCACCCCGGTATCACAAACTGGAGAGTGGGGTCCGTGATGGAGAGAACCAAAGCTGAAGTGAAAGAGTTCCGATTCTGCTTCCTTAGACCAGCTGAACACGGACTTAGGAGGTTAAGGCGTGTAGAGGGGATGCCACCCAGCTGAAGTTCCGGATAAACTTAACTTAAATAGAAGTTAACAAACCCAAGGAAATGTTGAAATCGGACAGTCCTTTACTGTGCTCACCTTGTCTGGATCCACCTGAACCTGCCCTTCTGTACGCCCAAAAATGAAACGGAACACTTCACATTCACATTTCTCTGCTTTGCCCAAAAGGTCATTTTGAAGTAGTCGTTCCAGAACTCCAAAACCCAGAAAGGCAAGTTCACATGGGCTGAGGAGCAGGTTGGGGTAGTCAGAGGCGAGGTCTCGAAGGTCCGGGTCAAAACACAGGTCAAATTCAATGGAAGAGAACATAGAACACACTGGTAGGTCACACGACAAATAAGACGCACTGGCAACAAGACA
>JAPSES010000019.1:6947675-6958920 GCA_029822895.1 Maxillicosta whitleyi | reverse complement strand
AAGTACTTAGTACTTTTACTTAAGTAAGATTCTTGATGTAGTACTTCTACTTTTACTCAAGTAAATATTTTGCAGGAAATTGGTACTTTTACTTAAGTACTAAACTTCAGCACTTCCTCCACCCCTGCTTTTTACCCAACAATATCCTATAATTTAGATATTTACTAAATGATAATGTAATTAGAGGACTGTAAGAGGAAGAGACACCCAATAATTATTCAGATTTTTATATTTGACTTGATCTTTGGAGTAGTTCTTCTGCATGTCACTGAGTAAGACAATAAAAACTCTTTCTCACATGCTCACAGTTTACTTTGATTTGGTTTTACAAACAGTGGATGCCTGTCATATGACGCTGAAAAACAGCAAACAACAGTCCCTTGAATACAGCTCCGTACTGTCTTAACAGCTTTGTCTTCAGAGGAGTCTGTGTTGCGCCTGCAGGCCTGTCAGGAACCCTGCTTCACCTCAATAATATGGTTTACCAGCATGAGAAACATAAGACAGATTTTAATATCCCTAATAAAAGGAGTGACCTCACAGTCCCTGGTGTCATCTGATAAACCGCGGTAATCACTCTCTCCTTCATGTGTGATGAGAAGTGCCCTCATTAGCTCGGCGCTGCTCTTAAACATTTGATAGTTAAATCCTGGGTTAGCAGCCTTTTCTGTAATCCCATTAACTTCATCAAGCTCAGCCTGGTTTAAGTGTTGGAGAAAATGGGTGTGAGGAGACTGTGCAGGAGCTCGCTGAGACAGAACTAATTCTGTCAAATTGTGTGCATCTTGAACATATTTCCAAAGTCCACATGAGGATTTCTGAAATCCACATCAGAGTGATGCTGTTTTTAAACCCATTTGGTAGATTTATGGAAATCCCATTAAAGGGTGACTGACTCGAGTTACACTGTGCAAAGTGGAAGATACAGCTGTTGTGACAAAAAAATGTCTTGCTCATATTTAATGGCTCATGATGATTATAAAAAAACGCAGCGGCACAATCATCGACTGAGGGACGACCGTGTGTTGGTAATGGTTATTGATGAAATGTGAAAGATTTATTAACATTATAAAAGGCATTTCGGTAGAAGACAAATGGAAAAGTGAAAAAAAAATGCTTTCAAGAGGGATGCAGGCACCATGAATAGACAGAAGATCTTGTTTGATAAAAAGCTTTAAACACTTGGTTCATTCTCAGGCAAGATGTAATAAAGTACATTTGTTTAAATAGATATTCACACAGTTCGTGTAAGTGTATTGGTATTACCCTGCATCATTATCATACAGTGATTTATGACTCAGCAGTGTGTTGACCTGTGGGGTTCTAGATGTAGTGTTTATTATTTTTATGGTTGTGTTGTGCCTTTGTTTTATTTGATCCTGTGAGCGACCGCACAAAGGGTCCTGTGTGTGATGCACAAATGGTAATAAACTTATTGAATCTTTTGATGTTGTTGTGCGTTCTTGCATGCTATACCGCATTTGTCCAGCAGTCACCACCAAAGTATTCTGGGTATAGTAATGTGACTGTAAGGCTATTGTAGTCCAAAATTATGAATATTTCCCAAAATATTAGACATGCCGTTTTCTTTAGTGTGTTCTTTGATTAAAAATATATAATTATGCCAAACTACAGCAGTCAGCTCTTTCTAGATTTTGTGGGAATTGCAAGACACACGTACATGCACCCACACACACACACACACACACACACACATAGAGGCCATGGCTTTTATAATATAGTAACTGGTCATAATGTTCATCAAACTAGCAATTCCAAATGGTGTCAAAATCAATAACCTTTTAAAAGCCATATATGTAGGATTATTATTATAAACCATCAACACTATGGGGAGGTTGGATCAGTACATGAAGCCTTTATCTCCATATGGTCTCTAACAGGGCGGTGGTAGATTCTACTGGACTTGCTTCTTGATGCAATATGTACATGAAAAACAAAGAAAAAAAAGTCTGCAGGGTCATCTTATGGGATCCACCTTTCATCAATGTTCTGCACATTTAAGCCCAGAACGTCTCAGAGTGGTAGGGCAGTGGACGGTGGACTGGGACGTCCCCCTGCAGCTGAACTTAGATTCTATGCCTTTGTTCACTCACATCTGTATTATGGTATAATCATGTTTTCTCGAACAAAATAACAGTCTTATCATCTTCACGCGCTGCATCAGCTGATAGTCTACATTATATCTCTCTTAGTTTAGCTCTATCTTTAGACAGAAAACAGCCACAGTAAAACCACAAATCACCTGTTTTCTGCACAGTTTGTGGTGTTAATAACTGCACTAAACTTATGTTATCTATAATATTATTAATGAATGTTTTTTGTTTACAGTTCCAATTGTCAACGACATGTGATACTGACAAAGTGACTCACTACTGCCTCTAGTGGTCACGTACATCCACAGTGACAGTTAAAATTCAGTTCCCATCTCTGCAATACAATATACAGACTTTTTTTTACATAATGTTAGAACTATTTTTTCTTGACACTGTGCTCATACTTTTTTTTATTCTGGCTCATATATTAAAGTATCAATTATACATACAGCTCCTTTGTGTCCCACCTTGCACAGAGGTGTGTAAAAATGAAAAGAATACAAATGTCGCTCATAGTGTTTCTGCAGTTACTGTTTGCAGAGGCAGAAGTGGAACTGATCCAGAATCACTTTACCTCCCTACGTGTACTTGTATACACACTCACAACACGCAATAACAAGATGTCAACTGCTATTCCTGTTATAATAAAAGACAAAAGTGAATGCATACAGTCACCAAACTGCTGGCAAACAAATGCATCTTCATGTTCTGTTTTTTTTCTTTAACACATTTTCTTGAGAAACAAAAGGTTAATTTGTTAACAACATACTGCAAGGGAACAACATATACTCAGTATTCATGTTCCTATTATAACCAAAGTGAAATGTAACTGGATTAGACACTCAGTTGCAGTGTTAGCTTGAATTTTATCAAGCAGATTAAAGATTTAGCACATATTTTGGCATCAGAAAATCCATCTTTTTGTGTCTGACAGAAAACAAGACTTCTGCACTTTCCCTTTACTCTGTTTAATCAGTGGAAAAAATCAAGTGTGACATGACGCTTTAACAGATTAACACAAACACACAACTTGACTTGACTGCACAATCTTCTTTTTACATTTTTACATCACAGCGGCAATGTGATAGCTCCAATGACCGAGATATTTTGGCTCTGGCATGAAACCTGCACCGTGTTATCCGTTGTTTTGTTTGATCTTTTGTTTTTGGACAGAGAGAAGAAAGCTGCAGAAGGAATTCATGTATTTGTTTAACAAAATATGGGCTTTTTCCCCACTGATTTGAATGCATTTCTTAGGACAAGCCATGCAGTCGCTAAGAATACAACTAATTTTTAAGCTTGTATCAGGTAAAACTCCTGAGAGTCACTCAGTCAATGTACGTACCATGTTTAATAAAGACTGATGTGTCTGTGGGTGAGTTATGGCGGTCGTTCTCTCCCTCACACACTGAGACCCAGGTGAAAACAATACCCCATTCGCCTTCGTGCGCTGGGGATAAAACAGCAATAAAACAGCGGAGGGTGTCTTGATTGATTGAATTCGTGGCAACAATAGAAGTGCCGCTGTATTTCTTTGCATCCCATGTGCAGTACTCACCTATTCTGAAAGGTCATTTCAGTGGAGTCTGCACTCTTCAAGCATGACGGTGAATCAAATCTGAAACAACTGATTCATACATTAAGAGGCCGTGGGGCTAAGCATCATTTAAAAGCCAATGGGTGCAGATATCTGCCATAAATCTGCATTTTTTACAGAAACATGCAAAGCAGAGAGAAAACAGTTCATTGTGTAGGAAGGATGGGGGTTGTATTTAACCTTGAATGTGTTTGTAACGGAGCTTCGTGGCTGCTAGAATAAATAGACAAAACAGCATCAGCAGAGGTCTGAAAGCTGCTTACTTTGTACCACACATCAAATTAGAAACACAACACAACACATACTGAGGCTTAATTGTCAACGATTAGTGAATGAACACTGAGGAGGATTTATTCTGATTCAGTTTAATGGGTTTGCTCGTCTTGAATTGTGTGTTTATCCAAAACACAAACAAATTCCCTGTGATTAAAAGGAGAAATATTTACTGGTGCTTGAGCTGTTTTTAATAATTTTTGACAAGAAAAGTGAGCGAAAACTGAGCATCCAATGAGAGACAGTAAAGAATCTATCATGATAACCACGAGGCACAAAACTGTTCACAGAACCAGCTCAATAAAACTCAGTGTACAATATGGCCCCCCATGAAATGATCGACGGCGTAATGAAGAAGCTAATGAGGGGGATCAAGATCGCTGCAGAGCCAATAAATCAACACAACTGTGCCTGCTATGATACGGGAGCAATCAGTAACACTGGTCAGTAGGCAGGGAGTCGAGGGGGGGGAAGGGCCTCCCGAGTTATTGAAGGGGGGAGGGGGGCCGACATGAGGGTCAACACTGTAATGCAAGTCAATGTCAAGAGCCCGGCTGATGATGTTTTATGGCTTTTTGAATGTCACAGCAGCATTTTACAGGCAGAATATAAAATATGTCCAACCTGGCTGTGAACTCTTTAACTAAAAAACTTCATTTTAGTGATTCAATGAATGTGTAATTATTGCATTTCATAACATTTTCTGTTGACACCACTCAAGTCCAATCAATACAATAGATCCCCGTTGAAGTGTCTGACAATCAATAAGGCTTTGCACTGATCAGCATTTAGTGATGAAGATTCCCCCATGTAAGCAACGTCCACGCAAAAGGTCAATCGGCACTTCAGCGGAGAGATACAGCGACAGCACATTTGGAAATCACTTAAAAATAAAAAGCACTCACGCTGAGATCGGGGGACGGCCCTTCGACTTCGGTCATGTGTGAATCAATGTTCATGCATTATAAAACAAGACAAATATCAAGACGCGTTTGACTTCAAATGTGATACGGTCATTGAGAAAGAAGGAAATGTTAGAGGAGGAGGAGGAAAATAGGAGAAAAAAATAGGAAAAAATGTAGAGAATCTGACATTTCCAGGTCAGAGGAGGACAACATATTCTAAAATGAAAGGAGCTTTTGTTGGTCACTTTTAGCAAAAGTAGAAATGAGTCGAGCAAAAATTTAAAAAAATTTAAAAACAGAATAATTCAAAGTAAAGTGTAGGGATTGGAATATTTACTTCTATCAATTCCAAATCCCAGTATCAGCAGTTTGTTAGTCTGTGTCCTACAGTGTCTCTCGTCTGTGCCATCTGTGTTTCTGAGGAGGTCAGTCTTGCAACATTTGTAGCTTTTTCACAACTCTGGAAAGTGAAGGGAAGAAATATTACTATTACTATTATTATGAGCCACCAAGACACATTTACACATTGGTGGAAAAGAGCTCAGATATATACAGGAAGTATTACATTAATATTTGGACAACTTCAGAATCTTTGTATGTGAACTACTTACTTAAAGGGATAGTTCGGGATTTTTGACATATTTCATCCCTGTCATCAGTGCTGTACATCCACACTGACTTATCCCCGACAGTGTCCTGTGAGCCCAGTTCTGGTCCGGTTTTGGTCGAAACGAAAGTAGTCCGGCAACTTTGCAGAGTCACTAAAATAAAACGTTTTTCTTCTCAAAACAGCATGTGTTCAAAAGAGTGATTTATTTGCGTCAAAAAAACAATGTCCACAAAAAGTCACACCTCATAATCACTTGGCTCTACTTTCTCTCATTTACTATCAACTTTTTGCAGCAGTGAAACAGGTAGACTAGCTGTCATCTTGTGGCAGCGCGGAGGGATACGAAGAGAGAGAAAGTAGGGCCGAGTGATTACGATATGTGACTTTCTCGTGGACATTGGTTTTGTGATGCAAATAAATCACTCTTTTGAACACGTGCTGTTTTTAGAAGAAAAACGTTTTATTTTAGTGACCCCCCACCCCCGCAAAACTTGCCGGAATTACTTTTGTTTTGACCCAAACCGGACCAGAACTGGGCTCACAGGACACTGTCGGGGGTAAGTCACTGTGGAAGCACTACACCGATGAGGGGATGAAATACAGATTCATGTACAAATACACAACTGTACCTTTAAGGAATTCAACGTGACATCACAGCGGAACCGTTTCGCACACCTGGACATGCTCTGATGCAACATGAGAATATATCTGAATGATTGGACATGGACTGAAACAAGATAATACTCGAGCTAACCCATCCTCTTATCAGGATTGAATAATACTGTGACCCATTGACCTACTTTTTCGCCATTATATTTTAACTTTTGATACTGTTCTGTTTGTGCTTGTTGGCATCTGTAACTTTTTATGTCCTTATATTTTTGTTTTGTTGTAACAAGTGTACTGTCAAAAATAAAGTATATATATATAAAAAAAAAAAAAAGATGAGGACTGCGCAGAGTTGAAGGTTGTGTGGGACAGGAATGAGACGGCAGCTAAACCCCAAACACTGGATTCCATTCAGAAGACGTCCTACAGAGGTCCAACAGAGGCTTAGCTGATATGGTTCAGATCTCTGCCCAAAGGTTATTCTGTGTTTTATATCCACAGCTCATCTTTATAAGAAGGTTTGTGTGTGTCCACTCCGTCAGTTAAAATACAACATCTTAGGAATAGTATTCTGTCCTGGCGATACGCTGTGGTAGATAGATAAGAAACCGTAAAAAATATATACGAAAAAAAAATCAGTAAGTTTGGCTTCACTTTGAGTGTATTTTACTGAAGTTCTGATCAACTTTCTCTGTAAAACTGAAATAAAGGAGGAATAAATATATAGGTATCAATAAGTGAATGACATAACTGCACATAGTTCTCATTATATCCAGATTTTCATGAACAATGTACAACTTATGCAATGTACTTGGTTTACAGTTGGAAAATAACGCATGTACAGTGAAATGCAACATATTGTTTTTCCTTTCGTGAATACAAGGATGAGCTAGATAAAGATTTGTGTGGTCTGAAATATTATTCTAATTCAGATATTGAGGTATCCACATGTGTTTTTCATGTCATGCCTTATGGAAACTAACGGAGGAGACCCTGGGCCTGCTGGTGCTCAGGTGTTTAGATCTTGTCAAACTTTTTAACTCAAGTGACTGAGACTTTCTGTTCTTTTCTGTTTCTTTAATTGTTGCTTGACTTGAGTCACATAATATCAGCTTACCTTTTTACTGACCCAACCCACATGATCAGCCCACTGTTGGGGTTTCATTTTACTGTGGGAATAAAAGTGATTTGCATTGAAATGTCAGGTTCCATTTGCCTCCATGGTACTGAGTAATGTTGTGTTCTGCTTGTGATCGCATCAAGTCAAATTAAATTTACAAAAATGAGACCAAAACAAATCTAGACTTATTCTTGGAGCTTCCAATAAAAGAACACGCCAACAGGCCTCACAAGACACCATTTGGTTGGAACTGCATGAGGAGAATATGATGCAGGGATAGTGGACAAACTGTTGTTTTTCCTTACAAATACTGACAAATATTCAAGTTTTATCTCTCTGTATGCAGACATCATCTTTATTTTTGAATAAAATCCAACAGATTCAGTCCCCAAAGTCAGTTCATCAGTACATTCAGCAATTTGTCTGTAACATAAACGTCCCTCAGGCTTCTTCTTTGGCATCTTCGACCCATAAAGACCCAAACATTCACCGTAAACCAAAAACATCTACTGATCAACACCGTTTAATACCTGCTGATCCAATAATCTGATTAAGTAAATAATTGGTGTAAAATACAGTTTGTCATCTTTTCATCAGATATGACCCATTTGGACGTTCAGAGGATCCGTAGTTACCATGGAAACACAGTCATCTTCTATAGGAATTTATTCACCAGTAAAAGCAATGGAGTTGGATCATTGATAATGGATGGAAACACTGGGTTTATGTTCAGTTAATGCTATACTTTACTGAAAAAGTCACCTTTTATTATGTTTTTTCTGTTTTGATTTTCCATGTAAATGAGCTTTTATAAAAATCTTAGTAATCAGTCAGTTAAACCTATAATGCCCAATGTATCATATTTGAGAAATGAGTTTTGAAGCCCTCTGCGTGATCAGTGTGATATTTTTTTATTTTTAAAAAATTGATATACATGCAATACACAGATAATCCACCAGTGGGGAGGCCTTTCCAGTGACACTACAAGACTGACATTAATGAGCAAAGAGGAAGAACTTTGACAATTTTGAAAAGGAATTACCAGTTTGTTTGTTTTTGACATATTTGTGTTGTATTGTGTTTTTATTTGTTCAAAAATAATAATTGGTGCATTGAGACCCGATGTATCAAATATGATACAAAACTGAAAGTCATATATAATACCATATTTTCCGGACAATAAGGTGCACTTGAATATTAGCCGAATCTGACTATAAGCCGCAGGTGTCCACGTTGTAACATGATATATTTGCACAGAAAGATTATTTATATATTTATTTCCATCCCTTCACTGCTTTGTTTCCAAGCAGTTTCTGTAACACGGCAGTAAAACAGCTGGTTAAAAAAAAGAGAAAACTCATTGATCTCTATCTATATTACACCTTGTAAGTCGCTTTGGATTAAAGCGTCAGCCAAATGTAATATAAAGGGGGAAAAAATGGGTTGTTCAGAAGGACCAATAAAATGGTTAACCCTTGTATTGTGTTTGGGTCTGTGGGACCTGTTTACATTTGTTATTAAAAGAATAATGATGAGCAATTCTTTTTTTAAAGAATTTTTATCTTCTCATATTTTCATTATATTACATTTTATTTTAAAAAATAAACTAAAATGAATAGCACTTTAATTCATAAAAGTGATCTATCAAAGGCAAATATTGCACATATGTGCTTTTTATGTTGCCTGTAATTGGGATAAAGTAAACATCCTATTTATGCATGTTATTTTAACATAAAATGATTTGATTTGTGTTCAATTGAAAAACCACAAATGCAGCGGGACCACCACAAACACAAACACAAACACTGGCTGAATAAAAAAATATGAACACCGCACAAGGGTTAAACATAGGAAAATAGATTATTTATTTATTTTTTTATTTTTTTACTGGGGAAAACAAACAAAATTCAGAGGATAATATTATAATAGATGGTGATAAATCACTTAGAAAAGGTTAAATAAAATAAAATAAATCGTTTGGGAACTGCCACAGAAGTCGCACTATGGTTTAATACTAATGATGTTAATCTAGTCTTTGTCAAAATAGTCAAAAATCATTGAATTTGTTGATGATTAAAGAGCCGGCACCAGGCTGGCACCCACAGTGGGATGGTTCTGTGTGGATCATCCTTCGCCTTCTTGCAGGATGTCTGATCTGTAAAGTAGTCATGCTCTCACCTGGCCCTTTGCTGACAATGAAACTCTCAGTTCATTTCTCAAAAGAAAGCAGCAGCAGCATACTGACTTCACTTCACTTCACTTCACTTAATGGTCTGCTCCAACAATTCATTCCTCAGGACACAAAAGTATTGAAAAGTATGTCTTATAGTTAAAACTTGTCTTTTCAAGGATAACTGGCAACGGCAACGTTTCCTACTGTGGAAATAATTTGTTCAGTAATTTGTTCCTGTGGGATCTGATCAAACTTATGTTATAAATATGCTTCTGCTGCTCACATTTGAGCAGTGTTGCAGACAGAATTTTTTAGGTTTTGTTGTATTTAACTTACCTGGAGTCGCGTCCTGGGTTGAATTGCATCAGAGTTGCTCTTGTCTCCTAATGGGCCCTCAGAAAGTAATTACTGGTCTGCTGCACCTCTTTGTCTGTTTCACCCCCTGTGGGTTTGGAAATAAACCAAAGTTGAAACACAACTACACCAAGGCTGTCATCCTGATGTCTGCTGTCTGGGTTTATTCTCGACAACAAACCCGACTGTATTGGGGTGTTTGTGTTTTGCAAATGATGACATAAGCCGGCCGCTGTCAGACTGTGTCTGTGCAGCAGATTAAATTAAGATGACGTCATGTCTTTGTGAGCAGGCATGTGAAGTTCCACCGAAGCCAAAAAAAAAAAAAAAAATGTTAGGTATATTGGTTGTGTCATGACGTGACAGTTAGAAAATAAAGATTTTTGTCACTGCTTTTGTCGCGGCTTGAGAATGATATGGAAGAAGCAGCTGGTTAACAACTCTGTATTACAGTGACAACAGTGGAGCTGAAACTGGACTAAGGTTTATTTCCGTTTTCTTAGGTAATAAAAAGCTCTGCAATGAAACTTTCCACTTCATTTTTTTTTAGTTTTTATTTTATTTTACACTTTATTTATCTGGAAAGTAGACAGTTTTTCACTTAACCAGCAGAGGACAGCTAGCTTAAACCTGCTATCTGCTGTTAGCTTGTTTACCAGCAGGATTTACTGAAGCAAACACATGATTATTGCAGTCGCTGTGGGTCAAAATACACATTATATGGTTTTATAACAAGCTCATAATATCACATCGATACTAGATTAAATATGATCATAGTTAGAAGAGAAGCCAAATAAACATGGACTCTATTTTATTATATAAATACATTCTGCTGCTTCATAATAAAACCTATACTCATGACTAACTTTACTTAAAACACTTGATAATACTTAACAGAGGTGTAATTAAGTACAAATACTTTGTTACCTTACATAAGTATACATTTTGGGTATCTATATTTTACTCGAGTCAGTTGACTTTTTACTTTCTACTTTCTTACACTTTAAAAAATAGCCTCGTTACTCCTATTTCATTTCAGTTTGGTTTCATTCTGGCTTGTCATCATTAATATAATAATAATAATAATAATAATAATAAATATCAGATAAATGGAGCCGTCTGGATAGAGTGAATTTGATTGTGGTTGGATGAGAAGTATAAACACCATTCTGACACCTTATTGGTCTGAACATAATCCATCACATCTGACTTTTAGCACCATTTCAATACTTATATTCAGCTCGTCATCATATCTTCCGCTCCATGAAACACATGTTAATGCTCAGTAGTGCACAAATATGGTTCTATCTTCAATTTCATGGCACTGTTTGGTGGTATTTGGCTGTGACAATAAAACCTATTCTACTGTTCGATTCGATTCATGGGGCGTGAGCAAATTGAGTTCAGATTATTTAGATAGATAGATAGATAGATAGATAGATAGATAGATAGATAGATAGATAGATAGATAGATAGATAGATAGAAGAGG
>JAPSES010000019.1:6925259-6947575 GCA_029822895.1 Maxillicosta whitleyi | reverse complement strand
TGGGTGGGTAGGTGGGGAGGGGTCTGTGAACGATGCCCACTGGGGATTTATCTCCACCCATGCACTTGGCGATGGCTGTGCTGATATACCCAGCTAAACCATTAAATAGATGCACGTCCCTGGTGACAGATGCCCAACAGCCTCTAATGAAGAGCAAACACAAACACACACTGTATGAGTGTGAGGATGACGCCAAATGAAAAGAATGGACTGTTATCAGTATTATTTGTAAAAAAACAAAAAAAACAAAAAAAAACTATTACATCTCATCGAGAAGTTCAATTAAAACCACACCGTGTATGAATTAAATATTTTATTCCTTACATTTGAATGACAATGGGGGCCATCTTTGGCAGTTGCTGCAGGCAGATTGCATTGGGTCCCATGTTTGGTTTGGGATGTAACCAGTATATTTACATAATCTGAATTAAATGTAAATCAAGCTGCTTGATCTCCGTCTCCCTGGATTTGAGGGGTTAAAGTCTGTGCTCAGAATCAGTGCTGCTCTGCAGGGGGAAGGAGTCCTTATTGTTGAACAATCTGGAGCTAAAGGCCCGGAGCAGCTTCTTTTCAGCCACCTCGGCACTTTTAATATTTAGCCCTGATGCCCCTGAAGGACAGAGGGCAGCCATTTTGTATTTATGATACAATTCATATAAATGAGGCTGTTTGGCCTTAATCCTTGCCTAATTAAATGCCAGTCTGCTGAGGCAGACTGCTAAGGGCCAACACGTAATACCTGTCGAATTAAGGGAACAGCTGGAGCAGGCTGCCTGTCAGCAGATCAGCAACACATTATTATCATGTTCATTTACAGAGAGGCTGAAACAGGGAAACTCCCAGCGCTGCTCTGCTTCAGCTGCCATTCTTTACCAATTAGCTTCTGCTGTGTATGCGATAGCTCCATATCCGTGTGCGCCTCAGAGTTTTGCAACGTATGGAGTCTGCTGCTGCAAAAGGAAAATTCATTGATAATGCTTTTCATTCCACAGAGAACGTGTGGATTGTGTTCATGACACAGGACGCAGACAGGTTTTCCTCCTGCAGCAGTAGCCATAAAACTGGGCTTCCTCTATGCATTCATTACTGAAAAACCTCATCAAATTAACATTAAAATCATTATGGAATGAATAATGAATAACTCAGAGCTGTTTGCCAGGGGGAATTTAATTAATCAAACAATCAGAATTAATAGTCTGCATGTGGAGGTGAGAGAAATGAAAAATATCACAGGGATGCTTCACTTTCCCTCTTTTGATTTAACATCAAAGATACAAAAACATGCCGTGTATATATAGAGTTCGGCAAATAAAGCCCATCAGACCAAAAGTTGTTGTTGTTCATGAACGCTGTGACCTACATAGTAACATTTACCATTCTCCCTTCTGTGATCAGCAGCTAATCAAGGCTGGCCTAGTTAGACACAGTCAGGAGCGTCGCTGTGTAAAGCAGCAACATCCAGCCTCTGCAACAGGAGCCGATCATGTATGATGGGAATAATGTCTGTGTTTATAACCCACTGATACATACTGATAGTATTATGAGATAACATTCACTTATACAAGATATAGACAAACATATAGATAGGTCAGATATTAATTTTTTAAAACAAATATTTACATTAGAGCTCATATTTTTCCTAAAATGACCGGATGTTCCACTTCACTGCTGTTTATTTAATGATGATTTTCATAATGTATAGATAAATAGTATAATATCTGCTCTTTGAGCTTTAGTTTGGATGTAGCACCATCTGCTGGACATTTGGTGCCAGTGGATAAATGAGTGAAACCTCAAACTGTTTTGATTTTTTTTTTCTTGGTTTGTTAATGTGTCTGTTTTGTTAAAATTAATTATAACGTTTTTATACTACCTCAGTGTTACTAAGTTTGATAACATATAATGCATGGGTGTCAAATCATTTTAGTTTAGGGTCCACATTCAGCACAATATGATCTGAAGTTGGCCAGATCGTTAAAAAAACAAAACAAAAACAAAAAAAAACAGTTTAATAACCTATAAATAAAAAGTCAAATCATTTTTTTCTTTGTTTTAGAGCAAAAACTAAATAAATAAAAGTGTGGTTTTACCAATATTATGCCTCAGCCTTTCATTTAAACATGTACATTACAATTTACAGATCACAGTGGATCTACAAAGGCACAAAACATTTAGTAACTGGTAGAATATTATTAAAATTCCACTTATTTTGAAGTTTTTCGTGGCTGTTTAGATCATTCACATTTTTGTGGAAATCTGGTTTGTTATTGTAAACATTTTCATCATGTAATTTTTTTTTTCTCCTAACTAAAACAAAAAGGAACATTTTGAACTGTTGTTATTAATAGGTTATTATGTTATATTTTTATTTACATTCCATTCAACATTGAATTAGTCTGAATGTGGCCCCTAAATTAAAATGATTTTAAGGTTGTTAATATCTTCAGTGTAATTTTTGCATTTCACAAATTCTTTTTTCTCTCATTTTTGTCCCTGTCATGTTACTATAAAGTAATTGTATTGTATTGTATTGTATTGTATTGTATTGTATTGTATTGTATTGTATTGTATTCTATCTCAACCCTTTGGTGGGTTGGTTTTTGCCCCTGGCTGCATGTTTGACGCCCCTAATATATTATATTATAACCAGTGGTGAAATCTATTTATTTGTATTTGAATTATTATGTATTTGATGTATTTGAATTCCATATCATTTCCATTTCATGCAGCTGTATTACTACTCAACTACATCTCAGAGGCATATATTGTACTTTTTTACTTTTACTTTTTAGCTTTAGTTTCATTTCAGATTGCAGTTTTTTGGAATGCAGAGCAAGTTTATTTATAGAGCACAATTAATAAGTAAGTGTAATTCCAAGTGATTTACATAAATAAAATGAAAGTTATAGATACATAGACAAGAATACAGATTAAAAACAGATAAATATAAAATACTATCTGGTCAGATCCGTGTTTAAAGTGATTAAAATTTGTTTTATTTCGAGGACATACAATCATCAGATAACAAAAAACATACAACATATTCATACAAAAAATTTCTGCGCTCGAAAATGAGTGGGAACTTTTTTTTTTACAAACTAATAATTAAATTAATTCTGCTTCCTTTACTTTAACACACTTTTGTTTCTAAATATTTTACAATAACCAGATTTAATCAGATTTGCATTATCAACTATGACCTATATTATTTATATACAGTTTAAATATTTACTACAAATACCATGATCAATAAATGTCATAGTATCTCCTAATCATAATAATTAATTTATTTCAATATCCTATTTTATGCATACTTTTATGTTATAACTAGATGCACCAGAAATGACAGAAGAAATCAAATGTAGAGTTAGTTCTAAATGTTACTAATCATTCAGCCTGTTCAGACAACATTTTAAGTTAAAAAAAAATATATATATATAATGAATAAACCTGTCTCCTTTCATTTCCTCCTTCCTGAACAACAGTATATGATGAAATTTAAGTCGTTACAGCAGTGAAATGTAAAATACATGTAAATATATGTAGCAATAAAATGAATAAAAAACACCATATATGATATTAAAACAGGATGGTGGGTGAATTTCCTGCACAATGGCTAATGTAACTTCTTTTATTACTTAGATACTTTTACTTAACCATTAAAGACCTACAACTGTTTTAGTGGTTTCTTCCAAATGAATTTTCCTCTTATTATATATATATATATATATATTAAAAAAGAGAAAAGTGACAAAGTACCAGTAAGTATTTGCTATTATATATATTTAAGGAAACAACTTTACGATTATTATAATTAGAAAAAGCAGTATTGTTGTTGTAGAACTATTTAATAATAAAATAATAATAATAATAAAATAAAATAATTTACTGACTGTAAAATGCCATTAATGATGCTGTGACACTGTTCTATACTTTTTATGTATAAGTACAGACAAACAAATGAATAAAAAATAAATATTTTAATACTACAGTTATATTTTATGTGCAAGTCTGAGATGAATAAAGCATATGAACTGATCTATTAAAACTCCTACAATACACGAATTTAAAAAATATAAGAAAGGTAAATAAATAAATAAAAGTAAGGTATAGGCTTACAAAAATTGAATAAATCAGAAAATAAAATGTTGAGTTTCTAAGTGGTGAGTGGAGCTCAGAGGTTTATTATTGACCTTTAAAACCCTGTTTCACCTGCAGGTTCTATTCCATCTGCACAAAAGACAGTTCAGTAGACATGTGATCACATAGAACAGACAGAATTATTTACATTTAAAAACACATTTACAGAAACATTAATGTTTTCTCTGTAAAACTATCAGCTTTAAACCATCCACAAGGTGGCAGAAGACACCGCAAGATGTTTTGGGTTCTGCAGCAGCATCAGATCTGCCTCTAAGCATCACTCTGAGGATTCATTTTACATCAGTATTGAGGGAATTTATAGAAAGACCCAACACAAGAATGAGAGTGAAACATCATTCTGTTGTATCAGTTAAAGGACAGGTGTCAAACCTGTGGCCCGGGGGCCAAATCCGGCCCGCCAAAGGGTCCGATCCGGCCCCTTGGATGAATTATTTGTGAAATGCAAAAATGTATTAACAATAATTTTAGTTCAGATTCCACATTGAGACCAATTCAGTGTCATAATAACCTATAAATAGTCACAAATCCAAATTTTTGTCTTTGTAAATGTTTTCATGTATTTAGACTAAAAAGAAAAAAAAGTATAATTTCACAAAACAAAAATTTGAATTACCTGAAATGTCTTACAAGAAGTAATAATATTCCACCTGTTACTAAATATTTTGTGTAACTGTCGATCCAATGTGATCTGTAATTTATAATATATGTGTGATTATTAGTGTTCATCACGTTGTTTGAAAGGATAATTTGTACATTTTCATCATGTCATTTTACTTATTTTCACTGTAAAATATGATGAAAAGTTTAGAGTTGACATTATTTATATATTATTCTTTCTTTATTTTACTTTTTCGGCCCTCAGCACATCAAATATAGCTGAATGTGGCCCCTGAACTAAAATGAGTTTGACACCTTTGAGTTAAAGCATATGAACGCAGACGAGATACATAACCAGAGCCATATTATTTTTGTTTTACTTATTGTTCATTCAGGTCAATCGGAATAAACTGGAGGCAAAGATGTAATTTAAAGAGATATTAAAAGGTTTATTACAACAACTTATCAATTCAAATTTTATACAGAACTTCCACAAGTTACAAGTACACTTTCAACACAGTATCACACTCCCTTTTCGCGGTTAAGCCGACGTAAAACAAAGAACTGAAGCTTTCAGAAACTCAGAGCCACAACTCAAGTTGAAACAACTTGTCTAATGATATTTATCTGACTGAGACATTATTGAATAAACGGTTTAATTCTCGCAGAGAATTATTATCTCATGCAAATAGCACATAACAAATAAATTTAAAAAATCATATCTTAAGAAAACAATGCGTTAGCTTCTCATTAAACTACACAGTAGTAAGCCAGTACAGACTAAGAGAAAAGGCAAATGGACTTCATAGTGTGATTTGTATCTTACTATTATTTCAAAGATGAAATGCTTACAATTCTTACAAGCAGTAGTAGTGTTACTCTAATATGCATCCTCTTTTACTTGTTGAACGCTGGAGCAGCATGTGATTCCAGTTCACATGTGAATGTTTTCATTTATGACCTATTCCTAATGATTGAAAATCCAAATGTGGTCGACAGGGCTCAGCTACAGAATCCAGACTACCCCATAAAAAAAAAACCAAAAAAAAAAAAAAAAAGTACATAACACCTAGAAAGATCACGTACAATGTACCATTGATGTTATTTACAATGTTTTCTAAAAACATCACCTAGAATTGCAATCGGTAAGTGTTCTGCATCAGTCACTTATAAAGCAAAGACAGTACACAAAGCCACATGTCTCCACTACTGAGAGCCTGAATCTCAAAGAACAGTGATCAACTTATTCAAGAGAATCTGCATTAAAAATGTACTGAAGGAGTTTGTACAAAACATTAATGGCACTGAATGAGTCAACATCACCATGATTTTGTAATGAAAAAGGGTACTGCGGTCCTACAATCACTGCATCAGGAACAATCAGACTACACATGGAATGTTAATGAGGAAACGCAGCAAACCTCCTTAAGACTATTTTACAGGTGGAGGAGAGCTCAAACATTCATGATGCAACTACAGCTGATCTCACACCCAAAAAATAAATACAAAAAAATCATACTCAACCATTTACATTTGTGACTAATCATATCTACTAAAGGTTGCCAGTTCAGAACCAGTGGACTGTCAAACCTTACAAAGGTAAACCCGTTGTCTCTCAAAATGTGCAAAATAGAAACAAAGATTAAAAAAAAAAAAAAAAAAGTGACCGCTCTTCACCTAATTTCATCCTTAACATAGTGCTTATAAAAAAAGTCATGAATACAACCTAAAAAATAAATGCAAATAAATTACATATGAGCCACAACACACTTTGGTAAAGTCTAACAATTCACTGACCGACCTTCAGGATGATCGCTTTCAAATAAAAAAATATAGAAGATTAATAAATAAGTCACACGAATACAAAAAACATTTTAGAACCACGTGGTTTACATTTTCATGTTACACCTAAAGTGCCAGTTCTTTTGTCTTCATTAATTCAAAGAAAACATGTCAAAAGCGTTGCCTACAAAGGACAAAAATGCACCAAACAGAAATAAGCAATAAATAAATTGAGTCCAAACTGAAGCTGAAAAAGAATCCCCTCGTTTGTCGGAGACTCAAAGAGGCAACGGTGCTTCGGTTTGGGCCAATCAACTCCCCGATGGCTGCGACTGAGGGGGGGCCCTCTGCGGCCGGGGCTCCTCTGTGCTCTGGTCTGAGGCGGTGGCGGTGCTGGACGGGGCTGAGACAGCCGGGGTCATGGAGGAGGAGCTGACCCCGTTGGAGGTGCTGACGGAGCTGTGCTGGATGGCCTCGTTCTGGGGGCTGCTGGGGACCGACATCTCCTCACAACTCTCCTCCTTTTCAGAGACTGGGACAAAAATGACACAGGAAGTAAGCGCCGGAGCGACTTATACCATAGACTGATGGAGATGATGTTCAGTTTGGAGCCCAGAACCAATTAATAGTGGTGGAAACAAGTGTTTGGACACCTCATATATTTGTGAATATTACATGAACTATCACTCTGAAGTTAATGGACTCTATTCTACAGACCCACATGTTCCTTCTGCACATGCTCTGTTCACTGAAGTCAAAACTGGATGTTTTAACAAGATAATGAAATACATTCAGGGCACAACATGTTGAAACCGTCAAGAATTTACTTTTATTTTTTGTTAAAAATAAAGCACACACACACGTATTTGTGTCTGTCTGATGCACCTTTTGAAATGCAAAACAGATTGTTCTGCAAATATTTCATAATAATATTTGAGTAGACCTTTGACGATGTCTGAAAACTTTTTTCACGACTCTTTATATTCTGCATTATATCTCTGAAAAGGTGGCGTCTACCGTCATGTTTTAAGTGTTAATATTAGAGTTGTGTGATATGAATAAAAATACCATGGTAATGCCGATGTTCACATCAGCTGATACTGATATCAATCACAATATTAAAATCATTATTTGCTCATTTGAGGTTAAACCCAAGTGAAAGCTGAACAAATAAGATTAAAGAACTCCATGTTCAGAACATAGAGCGATGAAAACCACTTGAACAATAAAATACATCTGAATCTGCATGTTGAATTAAGTTTCAGCTGATATTTAAACAAATGACACTGAAGAGAATAGAAAAATATATGTTGAAAATAATAATAATAATAACCCTAACACACATGGACACTGTACAGCAGAAAATAAAATAGACAATGCATAAAATCCAAGAAGTAAACAATTATGATTAAACAAAAAAAACAGTACAGAGCATAAAAATGTCAGTGCAAATTGAGGGGTAGAATTTATGATGGGTAAGATGTTAGGAAGAAGTGAGTTTTGAGTCTGGATTTGAATGTGGGGAGAGAGTCACTGTTACTGATGGATGGTGGGAGGGTGTTCCAGAGCTGGGGAGCAGAGTGGCTGAAGGCTCGGCCTCCCGTGTTACTGAGGCGGACAGGGGGCACAGCGAGCTGGATGGAGGAGGAGGACCGCTCTTATTTTATCTAAATATCTGCACAGACCTGTTTTACGCTGCGTATCCACCCTCCTTTGACGCTCTTAGTGACGTTTATACCAAAGTTTTTTCCTGTTAAAAGTTTATTTTGGGAGTTTTGCCTCATTCACACAAAGCCTGTTGTAAATTGCACTGTTCTAAAGCCCTTTCGAGGTGCATTTCTGATTTGTGACATTGGACTATGCAAATAAAACTGGACTGAAATGCAATCATAAGTGTTCATGTTGCAGCGCTTTAGAAACCTCATCCTTACGTTTATGAGCAATGACAAAACAGTGAGTGTAAAGAGAAGAAAAACATTCAATATGACTTGACTAAGCAAATCAATCATTCAATGTGTCAAAGATTTTCATAAAACTTCAGAAATGAGTTTTTTTACAGTCAGTTAGTGTCACTGTTTTTCATGTTGTATGTGTATCACTTGTAATCCTGAACTGTAAAAAGACAGTTATCACCCTCTTCTGGTTTATTACATCTTTTTCACAAAATGTAACACAAAATACATAATTCAGTCATGGTGAAAAATAAAATGGCCACCATTGACATCACATGCTCTCTCTCTTTTTTTTTGATTTTCTGAAAATGTTCACGGCACCTAGTTTCACTCCTTCATAAACATTTCACCTCAGTTTTGGCACACATCACCTGATCTAAAGACTAAAACAGCCTTTCCTGCAGTTTTAATGAACTGCTTTTACCTGATACATTAAAGAAATGCTAAGGAAGGGTTTGTCAAGCAGGCCTCGTCAGACGTAAAGCCGCTATTTGCATGTGCCGTACGCAAACTGTTTCATTAATCCCCATAATGCTACTTCTGCACCCTTTCCTTTAATTAAAGCTCCAATGTCAATTTAAACCCACATCATAAGGGTGCATTACATTCTGGGGCATGTGGCAGTGTTTCCCATCCCTAACTGCATTCTCATTTGTTTTTTGTTACCTTGCCAACTACTGCAGCGACAGATGATTACAGCACCTGATTTTAATGATGCTCACACTGGAGAGTAGGGAAGACTTGGAGTCGAAATGCCACCAGCTGTTAGGCAGTTGCATTGAATTAATTGGATCCTGATGGAAAAAAAAGACTCTACTCTCATGCTCTGTTTCATAAAGGAATAAGGAGCACAATGATAATTAATATTGCTAATGATATGAAGTCACTTGTTATGGCACTTTGTAATTAATGACTGAGTATTGGAGAATGTAAAATACAGATTCCGTAGCAAGAGATGCAATTAAAATGCAACACAAATGTCTTCACGTTAGAGACTTCATCTGCCTTCTTGACTGGACTCTGACCATGTGATTTAGTGCAACAGAATGTCAAAGCGCTATAAACTCCAGAGCTTTTTTTTTTTTTTTTTACTACACAGAAGGTCAAGCTCAGAATAAATCAGTTTGGTGGTTTTGTTCCATGTTCAAGTGTGCATTATCACTCCTAATGGCATTAAGAGGCGGCTGGCTGATACATCATAATACACTCGATTTCTGTTTTCTCCGCAGCCAGAGAGCTTCTTTCTGCTCTCTTGGTTTCTGAAGTGGGGTTCGCTGGAAGCAGATGGACAGCTTGGCGTGCCAAGTGAAAACATGTCCTGGCTTGTTTGCGGGGCAGTCTGGGTAATTTCTTCCCACCTGCCATTGCTACGCCTGGGCAGGACGACGAAGGGTATTACCAGGTCTGGAGGGCAGCGTAGCCTTGTGGGATATGTAACACCAAGGAAAACATTGATGAGGCCTTCACATGGGTGAGCGCCACGAAGCAGCCAGATTGAAATAAAATGCGTTTTCTAATTAATCTGACAGATTAAAGCCTCTCTGTTCACTCAAAGGTTATCATCGTTATCAGACTAAATAAAAAAAAGTAGGTGTGAAAACATTTTCTGTAATTGAAACCTAATTATATGAAACAGAAAATGTCTGACCATTTCTGAGCTCAATTCATAGAACAGCCTAATAACACTAAACACACACGGACACACGTCTTTATTAGTTGCCTTCTGTGGAAGTGAGCACACTTTTACATAACGCTATGATGTCCTGTGTTCATTGTGTTGTAAAATGGGTCATTTTCAACATAGCTTTTAAATCAATGACATTTCTTGCTAATGGAAACAAGACGATAAGTGAATAAAAAAAATAACTGATGATGTGAAAATAAAAATCAAGATGAAAATGTGAAGGACGGATGTATGGGAATTCACGTCTCATCTGAAGTTCGATGTAGCTGCACAAGTGAATCACAATAATGGGATAATAAAAGTGTCTTCTAAGACTATATGATGAATGACATTTTTAGACTAGTACTAAATTTAGCCTAATATAGTTGACTGAAACTAGAATGAGTAAATTTAGGTGGTACTTCAGTCCAAAAACTACAAATAAAAATCTAACTAAAGTTATACATAATGAAAATAACTAAAGTAATAAACTGATAAAAGCAATAAAACATATAAACCAACAAGTCTGAATGAAATAAACATAATACTGAATAAAAAGTCAGAACTACTATAACCTTGGCTCACTAACAGGAGTTGGCTGTTCATTCTAGCCTCGTCTACAATCTGCTCCACCAGTCAACTGTGAGCCAAACTCCAGTGTCTGGATGGAGTTATATTTTTCCAAACCGTCTAAAAGTGCTCCAAATGTCATCTTTCACGAAGGTCTAGAAACACAGGACAGACATCCTTAACAAACATAAGAAAGATGACTCAATTCATCTGCGCATCCGGGCTCAAAACAGTCCAGACGACACCAAATGAGACCTGGCCCTGACAGCCCACTGTAGCCTGGAAACCATCAGTCCCATAATGCACATGACGTGTGTCAGTGGGATGGTTAGCAATAAGGGATGCATAATGAACAGCCGAGCCTGGTGGACACCCCACAACGAGAACGCTCTGCAGTCTTGTCAAGCTTGCTGCTTTAATGGACTCATTTCAGAGGCAATCATTGTCAATACAAGTCAGCGGAGGCGTTTAGAGCACGGTGAAGAAGTGGCTTGGAGCGTGCTCGTGCTCAGTGCACACTGGCTCATCAGTGAGAAGGTGAGGTATGGCCATAAAATCTAAATGACAGAACCCAGATCTTGGGGAAAAAAGAAATATAGACGGTCTAATTCTAAATGAGACCGTGTGATGGACAAGCGCTAGTGTGGAAACCACAAAAGCACGGGCTAACAACAGGAAATTTACATGGAGGTGGAGGCAAATTCTTCAGTGTTTTCACATGTTCAGAGATTGTGACTGTATGTACGTACTGTAAGACACATTTTAACTGCCATCGGTTGAGGTGAGAAATGTAAAGCTCAGACTTTCAGACAAATGGTTTGAACATGTTACCATGAGCATACAGGAGACATTTAGCTTCATCTAACAAATGCTTATTTGGGCATCAGATGAAGACAAACCAATTGCTTTCTTGTAAACGCCACCTGTGGCCTCTTGTGACCAATGAGAATTTATCTCCACCAAAGCAGCACATAAATATTTTAACTTCTGCAAACTTTCTGAAAAGAGAAAGGGACCATGTGTGTCAACAGCCCTTTCCGGTCGGTCATAAGTAAGGATTGTAGATGTTAGCTGCGGCTCATTTTCCAAGTGTTTCACTGGAAGCCTCGGGCTGAGAATAATGGAGCATTACTCACTGTGATAGCCAGATTTCTTCTGCATGGCGGTTACAGGGCAATCTTTATGAGCCAGAAGAAGCTGCTTCAGCTGAGCCACTTCGTTTCTCAGCAGGGTGACTTCATTCTTTGGGAGACAGGAGACATACAGCAGGACTTAATAAAGTGGCCAGTGTGGAGAACAGAGTACCTCAGATGGAAACATGGAGGAAATCAGACAATGTGCACATGCCGCCACTTTATTAATTTGAAAAAAATTTGATCAAAACAACAACTGAAGCATCTTTGTTCTTGGATCAATAACCTTGTGAAGGTGATACATAAATTAACTTTTCTATATTGTTCAACTTTACAGTCACTCGTGCATATTTAGGCCTATAATGGTCTATGTGCATTGGCTAACAGTTTAACTGATATAGTCTGATTTGACGGTTTATATATAGATAACAAGTGGCTAAATCAAGATTTTAGCTCAACAAAACACAACACAAAAATCCAAATTGGGCTCTTTACAACATTTGCAGTAAATGCTCATTACCATATATGCACAGGAATGAACGGGCCTTTATCTTCCTCCTACATGAATAGCTGTGTTTTTATCTACCAGGGGATATTAATGGCAATTATTAATGGGATCACAAGGTTAAATTCTCAAGACCTCTTTTGTACAGTAAGCCCACATGGTGGTTACATTACTGCAGATAAACTCATATTTTCTCCCACGAGAAACGGCGAACACTGAGAAAGGTAACACCATAATGAATGAATTCAGAATAAAGTATGATGCACTTCTTCATTTATGTTTTTCCTGCACAATAATTATGGGCCTTCACTGGCTACCCACCAGCACATTTGTCAGAGGTGAGCTGTTCGGATTGTCAGTGCAACTTTGTAGATGCTGCTGAGATTTACACTCTCGTGTCGTTACAGCTCCCAAGGGAGCTCAGGATTTCTGCATGTCGTAAAAGAGAGCCACATTACGCTGAAGGTGACTTTAACTGGATTTAGAGCGGCCAGGGGCCCACAGAACACCCTGTGGCAGATTTAAGCTCCTTCTCTTCTCCTTTAAAGGACTACGGGCGGCTTAATCTATTAGTCTAAAAGCAGCCAATTTATTTGATTCCATCTGTTTAGTCTTGCTGGCGTTGGCAGGGCTGAGCTATTGTAAGACAGATTTAAACACAGCTGGAAGGAGAGTATGTATCACATGTAGCCAACTCCATATTTGCTGCACTTCCATCATGACTGCTGCCACTTACAGCCAATATAAGCTGAGGTATTCCCTTAAAACCCTCGCTCTGTACAGAAACACACAGGACAGACCGGCAGTTAAAATATTAATCATTTACTTCAAAACACAGCGGTAAGGATCAAAACTACTGGTGACACAGAAACATCAGAGGTCAAGTTGAATCATGAGACACTCAAAGTTAAGAGTGTATCATACCTGGGATTTTATTCAGAACTATAACTGGACTTTTGAGAGGGAGGCATCTTTCTAACTTTAGGAATTAATCGAAATCGAGCAAATGGGCCTTGGGTGATGCTGCGAGCCCTGTGAGCTGCCTGGTCTGACACCTCATTAAAAAGCCAGTTAAGGATGATGTTAAAATAATTGTGCATCATTAGAGGCAGTTTCACTGATCAGCTGGGCCATGTCAGCATGGGGGTTTTTACAAAAACTGCACTGCTGATTAATGCCTTCGTATAAAGCGGCCTTTTTATTCTCTACCACATGTTGTTCCCTTCCTTGTAGTTAACAGCGATACTCGTTCTGTTTATAACCCCATTCACTCACCTATCATTCCCCTTTCATCTACCTTCATTTAAATAAAATCTCAGCCAATGCACCCCTGACAGGTAGTGATAACTTGTTTTTGAACCAGGTATTAGCAACATGAACCGATTTCTTTTCCACTGCTGACTTTCCCCTCCTCCACCCCTCCACGTCTTACTCTGCCTTCATAGAAAAATAAGACAGTGAGCAAATAAACACCACATCTCATTTAATTGTCTGGAACACCGATGTGCCGCACCCCGGCTCACACTTATCAACAGAGACAGCAGATACATGAACTGTTTCGAACTTGTCAGCATCAGATCCTAATTGCTTCCAGTGAAATGAAGGTTCAAAAAGACACCTTTCCCTAGGAGATTTTTGAGGCCATTCAGTAAACTGCTGAGACAGAAGCGAAGACACGCTTGTGTGCGGCTGACATCTGGAGGATACATCTTTATTGACAGGGACATATCGATGTAAAGGGCTCACACACCGCTGCTGTCACACGGCAGCTCTTCTTAATCGGCTTTAATGACTTCATCACCACAGAAGGGAAAAGTCTGCGCACACACCCACTGCAAACAACTACCAACAGACAAGCATTCATATGTACACAAATCGACACATGGATACGTCTGAGTACAAAGACAAAGACACATAAAGTTGCTAGAGGGAAATGCGTTGGGTTAAAGGAAGAGGTAAAGATCACCTGTAGTTGTCCGTTCATGGAGCTCAGGTCCTCAGCCTTCTTCTCCAGGGACTGGACCCACACTTTCCGTTTCTGCCTACAGCGTGACGCCGCAGCCCTGTTACGCTCCAGGAACTTGCGCCTCTTCTCATCGGGATCTTCACTTGTGGTTCTGCGCCGCCGACCTCCTGTGCTCGGAGGATTTTGCGCTGGGGGCGCTGGAGAGGCCTGGAAAGGAACGCCCTGATTTATTTTATTTAATCTTTATTTAATCGGGCAGCCTCACAGAGACTGCAAATTCTTTTACAAGAGAGACGTGAGCTCAAGAAGCAGACAAAAAAAAAAAAAAAGCAGGCAGACAGAAACAACACAACTATACAATAAACAAGGTATTAATAAAAACAGTTACAAGAATCATAATAAAGATGATATGATAAAGCTTTAAGCTCTTCAAGGGGATTGTAGGATGCTGGTTTGAGGGAACTTTGAGCTCCATTCCATTTAAAAAGCATATAATACCTGAAACATTAGTGCATTTATGAGTGATATCTGAGATGAAGTAATTATACAAGTACTGTAGTTACAAGATTTGAAGGAGGAGAGAAAAGAGTTGAATAAAAATCACAATTAAAATAAATAGTAGAACTAGAAAATAACATGTCTATACTCTGTACAAGTTCATTTTGGAAGCGCCAATTATGTACTGTGATGTAGACATCAGAATCAAATTAGGATTGCTGTGAATATTCATATTTCTACTTCTAGAGCACTGCAGTCAAAAGGCTGATGTCTGATCTTTGGAAAATATTTCAAAAACAAAAATACAACGCAGCTATAAAGAAAACTGAGGGCCGCTACCCTGCATCTACAGCTGTACTGCATTTGAACGGCTAATAATTCAACTAATCATAATGAAATCAAATCATAGGACCAGTGAAAATCCACACCCCTAGAACCACGACTTACAGGAGTCTCTGTGGTGGAGGTCGCCGGCTGCTGGAGGGAATGAGGTGAAGGTTCCTCGGTCGTAGGCAGATGAGGAACTGGGACTGGGGTCAGGGTGGCGGTTGGAGCTGGAGCAGGAGCAGGAGCCGGAGTTGGAGAAGGAGAAGCTGGAGCCGGAGCAGCAGTGTGGGTCACAGAGCTGCTCTGGACTTCACTGCCATCTCCATTAGTTACCTGAGGAAGCTGCTGGCTTAATGTGGCTTTCAGTTTCTGGAAAAAAAAAATATTCCACCATATGGACGACAGTCATACCAACAGGCAACACCAACACTGCCAAAGCTAGACTTAGCACGAGCATGTAAGATTAATGAACAGATTGTGATATTGTGCTTCAATAAAGCGCCTGTTTATAGGAAAACCTGATACCATTTATTTTCCAGACCGTGTAAAATCCTTCAGTGCAGCATTGTGTGTTTTTTAATCCAAAATTAAGGGAAAAGAAAGAAGAACGTAAAAAGCAAATAAAAACCATAAATGCTTAAAAAAAAAAAAAGAAAGAAACGTTAGCGTGCAGCCTTGGCCAATTAAGTAAATCTATTTTACAAACTAGATGAACTATTTATTAGCTATTTTTAGGCTTATCATTTGCAATTAGTCACTTTGAAAAAAACAAAAACACAAAACTATTTTCACCAAGAATTTTTTTTTTTTAAATGGTGAGTTTAGTTCAGTTCTTAGGCATGTATTACTTATCCAAGTTAGCTTTTCCCTGCTACAAATTATATTTACTACATCTGCCTTCAAGAAATTTGTCCTCTTTTAGTGCACTCTATACCATGTCAACCACCGGGGCACCTTGTGTGGTTTCTATTCCTTCTATAAGTTTTCTCTGGATACCAAACATTTAGGGGCATTCTCAGCTCAAATGACTAAAACTATTTATTGAACTCTGACTAGGAGGGCCAACATAAGACACATAAACACTACCCATTCACAGAAACGACTTCTGTGCACATTCATGTCCATGAGTCACAAGCCAATTCCTCCAGAATCAAACACTGAGCAAACAAGGTGAAAGTGAATGAGCCTTTCGAAGCAATAACAAAGTGAGAGGGAATACATTTACATGAGAAAACAGAGGGCCACATTATTCTAACAACTACCTTTGCCAGACCAATCTATCTACCAAATTAGTTTATCGTGTAATACCCTTCCAGAAGCTCTTCTGGCAGAAACAAGATATTATTCTCTTGGAATGGCCCATAGAAAGAGGGAAAAGCCAGTCAGATTCATATTTCATCTCTGCCATGGAAACCTCATCAGTGTAATAACCCTCCATCTCATGGGTGTTATTCAACCATCTGCTACTATATTACTTATCTTTATTTTGCAACTAATTAACAGCATAATCTTCTAAATTCAGCAAGTTAATTATCATTATTGTGGTCTTTGCAGCATCATCAGTCCTTGTAAAGTGCCGTCTCTGCGCCCCCTGAGAGCCGGGTGGGGGTGGGGAGCAGGCAGGTTGAGCGGGGGTCTGTTTTCTTGACGCGGGCTCATTAGGTGTTTGCTGATGAGCTGAGTGTGGTGGGAGGCACCGGGAGTAAGAGGGGGGATGCAGGTCAGGCAGGATTCTGCTGAACAAAAGGTTCCATGCAGGGTGAGGCTGACTTAATGTGCCTCGCTGAGCGTGTGCCAGGATGCCCCCAGCTGGCTTTTACTGGTAGCCCCCCTCCGGTTGGCCCCGGTGACGGCGTGCTGAGCACAACGCTGTCTCCGCGTTTGTCATCTCAGTACCCCATGATCCCTGACAACCCCTCTCTCAAACCCCCCTACACTTCCTCCTCTTCCTCACCAGTTGGGATCAATCCTACCCTCCCAACACACACCTCCTCTCTGCAGTTTATCTGTTAATTTTCACAGGCGTAGCATGCTGCGAACACTTACAGGTTCTGTGATCCGTGCTTCATCACATTGCCACTGATCTCCTTCGCAACACTTCATATCCCTGCCCTTCAGCTTTCAGTTTTTATACTGTAAGAAACTGGACTACTGTGACTGTAACTAATACAGAAAAACATCTTAAATATATTAAACTTAATACCTCACCTTTTTAATGGCTGGTATTTTCAGGTAGGTAGACTTTGAGATTAAAAAGGTAAATGTAATGGTGATTAGTACTGATACACAGAATGTGAAACTCTGGGCCAGCAGCTGCTGATGATATGTATAATGTTTTCTTTGTTTTATTGATGTGGCTATTTATTCTGCCTTTATGTTAGGGAAACAAGTATAAAAATATACATTACAAAAAAATAATTGAGCTGTATTAAAGTCTGTCATCCTGACAATCACAAATTTAATCAACCTTTATTACTACAAAACACATAAATTAGCCACTACCATCAGATAATATAGTGTTATTTGCTGCTTGTCAATGGCATCTATTTGTTCTGCAGATATATCTGTGTATTCCTTGTTATTATGCATCCTTATAATATAATTATAACCTCAGAATTTTTTTAAATACAGCTTATCCAGCCTTTTATTGTGCCCTCATCTGGTCAAAGAAAGTGCCAACCCCCTAATTATGAAGCTCTCTCATTACTGTGAGTGTTATTAGGTCTCTCAAATGGGAAATAACAGGCCCAACATGAAAAATAATATTTTATGGAAAAGAAGAGTGGAAGGAATACCAGCTTGGCTTCTGATTGGGCGGGCTGTGGCGAGGGAGGTCCTGGGATCCCGGGGACGTTAGGCACTACGGTGACAGGTCTGACAAGCTGAAGGCAGAGACATAGACACAGATGAGCACGGAGAAAATGAGTCTTCTTCAGTTAAAGTCGGGCAGCACTCGCCTAACACAGACACACAACCACACACGGCAGGCTCTCCGAGTTTGCTCATATCTCAGCCTCATTAGGTTGGATGGCCTGTTATTTTGTGGAGGCAGCGCCACATGGAGATGCAGTGTGCACGCTAATGAACCTCTGCCTGCCTGCGCAAGAGCATATGGACAGGGAAGTTGAAGAGAGGATGGAGAGACACGAGTCAGAAGGCCAAAGCCAGGACTCCTCTCTCTCAGCCGCTGACAATGAGACAGAGGGAGGTGGGGAGGAGTAACACAAAAAGAAGGGGGGGTGGTGGTGTGATCAAGCAAATGGGAGGCCCACTGATGGCTTCTGTTCTCTATCTACTTCCAGTTTTCCCAGTCCCAACAGACTGGGAAGATAGAAGCCTGTATCGTGCTGTGCTGCTATCAGAAAATGATCATCTGCTGTTTAATGGCAAACACAAACAATCAGGACCGCAGTGAACAATGAGACAGGCCTCTACATGGGGAAGTTCAGAACATTTCAATAAGACCTTAATTTTCTGCAAAGTTGCTATAAAAGATACCGTCATGGGTAGCGGTTCTAATTGAACTGCAAAGCACATTAGTGGTATCATCTATCTGGACTGCCAGGAATCAAGAACGTTAATTCTCATTGTACAAGGACAAATAGCGTTGAAGCATCCTGGAGAGGAGCCTGCTGTGTCTCAGCCAACTCCTGTGTCTTTGCCACACTGATACACACTTGTACTCTGATGTCCATGACTTCACTCAGACTCTTCTGCTTCAAATCATCTGCCAAATATTCTGTGCCAAACTTGTAAATAGTCCCACTGTCCAAGTGGAGCAAAGATGATATGTGATGACAATCAATCACAAGACCATATTTTATTTATGTCGCGAGTTAATCTGAATGTCACTTTTATCCAAACACTAGTTGAAATAAAAACAACTTAAGAAAGAAGCACTTGCCATTAAAATGATGAAAGCAGTTTACATTTTACAGATATTCAAGGGCAGCATTTCAAAAGTGCTATCACCAAAGCAGAGGGATTTTTGTCAGTCCATACACTTATGTAAAATAGGAATGTAAAATGTCTTGTTCCTTGAGCAGAATCCACTTATTTGAAGATAATTTCACATCAAAGTCTGTTTAGAAGTTGTTCTGGAGCTTTTGATCATAATAAAAACAGCTACTAAAAGGATACATTACTTAAGAATAGCTTTTCATTTGCTCTTTTTATGAATTCTGGAGGTCATCACTAAATAAGAACAGGTGACCAGGGTGAAAAGGTGCCAGAAAACAATGTCAATTAAAATGTCTACAATCTTTACAACTTGGTAAACTGTATCTGATGAAGCTCATGTGGCATGCTACAGAGCACCAAAGAGGGCACTTAATTTCCTAATTTTACATGCATTCTTAATTCTCACTCAACCAAATTAAAAGAAAGAAAAACCTCATTTCTTAAGTGTGCTTTAACACATCATAGCACATTGTGTGACAGCAGCAGAAACAGAACACTCACAGGGATTGTAGTTGGAATATGTACACTTGAACTTGTGATTGATGCAGGTATAGCGACTGGCATGGTCTGGCCGTTGGGCAGCTGTAAGAGCACAGGAAAGGTGCCAGACACCGGCCTGGAGAAGGAAAACAGAATTTCCAGTGAGGATAGAAAGGAAAAAAAAATACTTTTATGATGAACACATTAAAACTAATTTTGTCACAACTAAATGGTAAGGACGGCTACTACTTTGTCACAATCAGGCAACAACTGATGGGAACTGAAAAAAAGTGAAAGCGAAAACCAAATGCAACTGAAATCAGAGTCAAAACAAACACACCTGTTGCATAAGCAATGGAATAAAGAAACTATGCTGCTATGTAAGACTCTGTAGATGACATCAGTTTTGCTCAGTTTCAGACATTGACTTTGGATGATACGTTCAGTAATTCAAAACACATCTGAACCAAATCAAGTTTAGCTGGCTTTTGGACGTTACGCTGTGATATTTAGGTACATGTTAGTGCATGTACACATTCATCCATTTAGTTCTGCCTGGCTTGATCTCATCTACACAACAGCTAACAATGTTTTTCATTAACTCACCTTTCAGAACAGCTAGTAACAATGTGGTATTTACTACACCACATGCCAGATAGGCGTGAGTGGATCAAACACGATAAATCATTTAGTGTTTTGTTGGGTTTTTTTTTTTAAATGACTTCAACTCCCATGAGGTATCATTTATCATTCATCTGAAAACATCATGATATCATTTTACAGAAATTTAGATGCAGCTGCAAATTAATATTTGAGCAAAGCTGATGTTTTTGAAGATGGGACTAAAGCCAAAACAAAATAAAGAAAATGGTGAAACTTAAATCCTGCAAAAAAATCAAAAACAACACAAGCGCATTCCTCACAAAACATGAGAAACTGCACAAAAACAAAATAACAAAAGCTAATTGGATAGAACTCATTTTTAAAAAGGGACATTTTTGGTTACTTACACTATAGGCCTATTAGTGGATGGGACTTGGGTAATAACAGAGCTAGATGTTGGCGATGGGAGAGCTTGCTGTATTACAACATTAGCTTCTGAGGTTGCTAGAAGTACATTGGGAACTTGGAGGGATGCAGGATGGACTATAGTGGATGTTGGCAGTGAGGTTGGCTGCAAAGATAAATCCTGAAAACATCATAGAAAACTTTAGCTGGTGACAATCACACCAAACTGTGTTCTTTGATTAATAGTTGGACCGAAAGATCTATGGAACCTTATTTTATCCAATTTGCAGTAGCATTAAAAGCTTTTTCCTGTACTCAAAAAAAATCTAGGAATTAATGCAACGTAAATCTAATCAGTAATTATACTCATATCAGTACATCAACACATTCCAGAAGATATTACCAATTACAAAAGGCAAACAACTTGTATTGATTCACAGTGACGTCTCTGCCACAGAGCTTTTACCTTGTCATCATTTGTAGTAGATTCAGGGTGAGGTAAAGGACTGTCTCGATGTGCCTCCATAGGTGTGGGGTCCTCAGTTTTGTTTCTCATAATAGGTGTAGCAAGAGGTGACAAATCCAATGGCAACTGTAGACCAAAACATTAAAACTGATTACCACATTAAAATACTGAATGTAAGACACAGCGGTCAGGTCAAGCAGTGACACCGTTACATATTTAATGTTCAATGGGCTCTAACTCTCTATATATAAAACCTATATTAATGTGTTTTACATAGTTCAATAGGTATTTGTAAGTACTTAAACATAGTGAGGATGATGATCACATACGATAAAATATTTTACCAAAAATATTTTGAAATGTGCTCAGTAACACGGTTTCATCAAAATGTCAACGATTTTGACAAGGTTTGCGTTAAAGTGCTTAACATACATTCCCATAGGAAATTCACTTAAATTCACACGCGATTTGTTAAAGAATATATTAAGCTACACTGATGTCAAAATTTAGGAAAATATATTGGAAATGTTTGGACTTATTGACACAGATTTGAAGTAACACCCTGTCAATGGGTATAGTGATAAAGTTTCAATTCTTGATCTATTATGTAGAGATCAATAAGTCAGGTCAAATATTTGCAATACAAGGATTTATTATACATCACAGTAATAAGCTAACATGAGTGCATACAGAATCGGATAAGACAAAAAGGTTTTCTTCATAAATGTGCATGTTCCCTTGACCTGACCCATAGGACATATTTTTGAGGATGTCCATTAGTTTCTGGGATCCACGTAGAAGACAAAATAAGACACTGAGACACTGAAGACAATATGACCAAATGTACAATTAATGCGACAACAACCTTTTTGATGTCATCCTCAGTTGCTTTTTTGAAGTCATGGTCAAATGGACTTGCAAGTTCATTGAAGAGCCCGACTTCCTCACAGTTCTTCAAAAAGCGTGTTGGTGTAGGGGTTTGGTCTGCAATACAGGAAAACCTTTAGTAAAAACACTGAATACAGAGTACGAGTAACATCAAACTCTCTTGACCAGGAGGCTCTTACCAGCAATAATGACGCTGTCATTTCTTGCTGGGCCAAACTTCAGGGTCATCTCATGCTTGTGTTTGTGGACGGCCAAGTGGTCTTCATTTGTAAATCTCTATATACAGTCAAAGGAGAAAATAGAAAGAATAATGACAAAAAAAAAAAAAAAAGGGGGGGGGGGGGTGAAACAACAAAA
>JAPSES010000019.1:6823996-6918983 GCA_029822895.1 Maxillicosta whitleyi | reverse complement strand
AAACACTAGTTTATTTTTATGCAGTATGTTCCACATTTCTTCACCCACATAATTTGGAGGTGTAGTAAAATAAAACATGCAAAGGACATATTCATGTAGGTCTAAGTGCAGGAACTTAAATGAACAACACTGGCAACTGGTGGACCTTGAAAATGTATTGTTTCATTTAATGTGATCCACAGAGATACTTCATTATACGTTATGTAAACAAAAGGAATATTCAGACGAAAAAAGTGTTTAAGCAATAAAAATTGTAAATGTTAGTGCCAACCTGAGACTGCAAACAGAATTTGATCCAAATATTGCTGATTCCACATTAAAGATGGGTATTGTTCAAAAATACAACCATACTCTGGCTTCAGTACACTAACTTGTTTAAGTGCAATTTTTCATTTTCAATGTCCAAAAAAAGCATTGCCATTCATCTTGCATTTCACTAAAAATAATTGCAAAAATATATTATGATACAAATATTTTGTTTTATTTTCATCCCCCTTGCATTTAACACACTTTGAGCAGTTTTTCAGGAAAAAAACAAAAAACAAACAAAACTTTAAATAATACTATTTACCACCACTTAGCATTCTTCATTATAGTGCATAAAAGCTGAGGTATTGGAAATAGTATCAAATGATCCCACACTAAGCATTTTCAGTGATTAATATGTAAACAGTTTGATTGATTTTATGAAAATACTGAGGTTCAGTATTTACTTTTATTCCAGATTGAAGCCTGTAATATATCACGGTTTCCATCCAATCCCTGGAAGTTCCTAACAGAGACAGCTTTGAGGAAACATACAATATGATATTTTCTGTCATATAACCAAATATACTGTTCTACTTCATGTTTGATAAAGACTGTATCTTAATGCTGGACTCCTCTACTGATTGAGAAACACTAATATGTTTGCAATATTTAAGAGAAAAAAATTAAATAAGTCAAATGAAAGCTATGTTATTGATTTTGATTAAATTTTAAGATTGGTTGTTCTTGACTGTGGCATTACTGCAGATTACAACAATCTAGCGAATAAGGCAATTTAGCTATGAATCGTCCAAAGACGAGAGTATTGTCTTCCTACACCTGTGAAACTGAGGAACCAATTATTAACTGCAACATTGTTGGTTCACCTCTCAGTTTATGAAACCCCTGTTGCATGTCCTTTTTATCCCTCTACTATTGTTTCTTGTATTATCTTTACTGCAATCCACTATCAAAAAATACAAAACAAAACAAAGAAAATGGGCCAAATAATATAAAATGTTTATGACTACGTGCTTCCACCTATTCCCTCTCAGATATTACCTTTCACACAAAGGTTCAGACCTTTTGTCTCCAGATCAGAGTAGAATTTCAAAGTTACTTCAGTACTAGTTTTTCTCTCATAACAAACCCTTCCTGTCTGCCGCTGTCCACTACTATCACCTGTTGTGGTGTGAATTTAACACTCACATCCCTGGGGACTGATGGCTCAGGGCCTGTCTGTGCATCCTGCAGGCTGATGGTGGAGCTGTAGGCGATCAACACCGGGCGGATTTGTAATCGTGATGAATGACTCCACAGCAGCTGGTCTGTGATGGAAAGGTAATGAGCATGGGGAGTCTGCCTTTCCTGCATGCTGGCTTAAAAAGGACTGTCCCAGTGGCCCCTCAGGTATGATCTGTTCAGTTTTACAGTGAACATGAAACCACAGAGTCTTGACCACTTGTGCTATCAGAAGAATTAGTCAGTAGATCAAAAATGTCCCAGATGCAGAGCTGTAACATGAGTAATTCCGCTCCTATGCTTACTAACATGATCAGAAATAACACTTAACACTGAAGTAACCATTTGCTTAAACTGTGTCTAATATTGCACCATTGCATAGTGTGTCCTGAGTCTCGAAATGCCTGAACATTAACCACAAAAAGGGCATTCCTGTAACTGTCCAGCAGAGGGCGCAATAGGGCGTGATGTGATCATACCCTTTGTTGCTTTGGGTCAGTGATTGCACAAAAGAGAAGGGAAACAGACTTATCTTTGCCTTAGTGCAATCTTATTTACTAATATTATTACACTGTTTTAACATGAATTTGGATTGATTTACAAAAATGGAGTATTTGATATTTTATACACATGTAAACAACTATCATGCATGCATATGTTTAGGAAAAATGGTAACTTTTTGCTAATCACATATTGGCTAAAATAGGATTTCAGAGTAGAATGATCATGTAACACATAACTATCTCAAATGCCATGCTTCATATTGTGTATGTGTTAATAGCAGTGTAAAATGTCCTGGTGAACTGTAGGCCCAAATGTATTGCAGCCTCTTATAGGTCAAATATAACCGTATGATAAAACATGAAGATTTACAATATATTAATTGCAAGACAGCCCATATCAAAGTGGCCGTTAACTACCTGAGGTCAGTGTCATACTGTCTAATTAACTGGGCAGCGGCTGTGTGGTCCTACACGGTGGTGGAAGGTGGAGAGAACAGCCGATCTCACGTACCCCCCAACCCCACCACCCTTTACCCACCTTTTACTTCCTCCCATTCAGAGGCACGCACGCACTCGCTGTCTGAGATCTTGCATAGAACACTGTGAGACATTCCATTTGCATGCCCGCCCCATCAAGCTGGATGCACTCAGACTGGTAATAAAAGGCATTGACCCCCTTAACCTTTATGAATTACAATTTGTGCCTGCAGCACGTCCTGTCAGAGGCCTCAGAAAAGCAGGCACCTCAGCTGGGGTGTGTGCGTGTTGTTTTGCAGTTGTTAAGGAGAGGGGAAAAGGTTTTTACAGCTCTTCGTCGGAGCTCCTGACAAGCAGGGAGGAGGCGGTCTGACAGCAGAAGCAGGGTAGGGAGGGACTGCAGCGCTGCTGATGGCTCCATGCTAATCTCCATCCCTAGATGCTGTATGAAACTACGGAGGCTCTTTTCTTTGTCAAGACCGAGAAAACATAGCCCGTAGGAATGCATCCTTACCCTCCCATACATCACCTCTCGCTCTTAAACGTATTATCTAAATCTGCAAAAAGACTCTGAGATAAACATCTGCCTGAGCTGCAAGATTCTGAACATTAATAAATACCACTTTAGAACCAGAGGAGAGAGGATTCAGAGGTATTGGATCGGTTTATGGAAATGGTTTAAGTTAATAAATCTCCATCAAATGTCAAGTACATTTTAAGAGTTATAAATATAAAATGAATACCTTTTTAATTTGGTATAAGAAATGAAAATGTATCATAAAGTTGAGCTTATTAGCTTTATTTGGCATCTGATGTGATGTATGTAGCAGTAACATCTAACTTAAATGAGCTCTCTTCAAAGGGCAGTAACTTCATTTACCATAAGAGCGAATGAAATAAATCAAATTAACGATGAACCCAATTAATCAGCTCTATAATTAGAAGTTGTAAATTATCATTTCCATTGATCTCCATCTCCACTTCAGTGAGTTATGTAGCACAGCAACCTGTTTATTTACCTACACATCACAGAATAAATGGACATGAACAATGGACGTAAATAAACATCTAGGCTCAAACACATGAGTAAGGAGTTGGGTTTCAGTGAATGAGTGATGATGGTGAAAGACACAACACAGTTAATTACATATAAGGTTTATAAGGTTGCAGAACTTTAAGAATGAAATTTGCATTAACCTGTCATAAAGTTATTTTTCTTGCTTTTGATATAAGTTATTATAGATCCTGAAATGCACAGAATGAATCTAGTTAACAAACGGAGCAGACGGCACAGACTTAGTTTAAGTGACAGTAACATGAGAAAAGCATTCCTCAACCTAAGCACACTAACACTGTGTGAGTATTTCTAAGAAAGTAAGAAGGTTTCATTTCTTCTGGGTGGCATAGCTCATAATTACAACAGTGTTGGAAGCACTTGTAGTTTTATTCCCTAAGCAAACTAGCGAACAGGTGTAAAATCAAGTGTGAGACTGTTTTCCACAGCTCTGCAAAGACTTAGCTTGTGAAAATGTTAAGAAAAACAAGATTCTTCATCCTAAATGGGTCAGACAATGGACCTGAGAAGCCCTTTGATGCAGAGTGTACTGTGGACAGCCTTCAAGCAGCTGCTGGAATAATCCACGGTAGGAGTGGGCAGGTATTTTCCCTGATACTGCTGGAAATCATCCCACAGATATGCACCAACTGTTCTTTAGCTCAGAAAGATTTAAAGGACATTAGCATTCAGAAAAATTGATTTTTCAACAAATCTATAATAACACTGATCTTTGTGCTGCTGCTGAGTGGAGCAGTTGGAAATAGTCTAAGAAATGCTGAGGCTGACTTTTTTAGCTAAGTCTGTAACACCTCTATATCCCCATGCTTACGAATACTCAACTGAACAAAGCGCTTTTATTAAACAATTCCTCCATACCAGTAATGCCACTGCTGCGCTGGATTTTAAATAAAGTTTCAGACTGACATTGTGTTCTCACAAACATGAAACGTGCACAGAGCTTCATTCCTCTTTCCTTCCTCTGTTTAACATCAGGAAATTCAGGCAGTGACTGTGTGAACAGGAGCGTGGCTGACAGGGGCAGCCGTGCGATGATTGGTTTACGGATCTGTGCTTTCTCTAGTGACTTCAAGGTCACTAAGATTTACAATCAAATGTCTTATGACACTTTAGTAAAAGCCGCCCGAAGCTGACGACAGAAAAAGAGAAAATGAGTGTGAATATGCCTGACCTCTTTGTCCATTACTTGGACGTACTGATGCCTGCTTTATTATAACATCTAACAGATTTGCATGTACGTTTAAGCAGACAGAAGGTTGTTAACAGAGGCATATGGAGATAGGATTTGATAGACAGAGAGTATATGGTGTGCACGGTATAGTAGATTAGAAGAACGGTGCGTTTCAAGCTCCAGTCAAACTGCAGTTACAGTCTGCTACACAAAAGAGCAATTAAATATGATTTAAAAGCCAATCTGTAATGGCGGTGTGCTGCCCTCTATTGAAATATTATTGCCCTACGTCTTACTGTTTTAGATGGTGATTTAGTTCGGTGTTCTGTCTTCTTTAGTTTATTCTGTCTCAGCACTAAAATATGATGCCTAGTCTTTTGATTTACAAAGTAGCAGAGCAGCCAGACACATGGACACCTGAAATGGGTGGAGTGTCAAAGGTTGGTTCTTCAGTACAACGTAATAAATCCGTACTTTTAAATAAATTTAATCCAAGGTTATCTTCTTTCTAAATGTCACTCTGTCTTTCCAAAAAACTGTGAACAAGGAATGAATTGCGGGCTTTGTTTTAATCATTACTGAAATTACATTACACAGCACTGGATATGAGACTTGTTACACATGCACTAATATTCAAGGCGTGTTTACTTAGCACTCATATGGAACGCTGTTGATTTTTATGGGGCGCATATGGCTGCATTTTATTGTGCTCAATTAAATCGCTTTAAACTAGGATTAACTTTTTTGAGCGGCAATCCATTATACAGTGTCTCCCTAGTTGGAGCCGCTCAGCACACGGCTGCTGCAAATGTCTCCTAAGCACGGCTCACAGATTGGGGTGTCAAATATGAGGCTGTCACAACAATATTTAGTGAAAGGGCCCTTCCTGCTTTTAATGGCCTGACCTACATCCCAGTTCAGAGAGCTAATAAAGGCAGTCTGGTGTAGGTCCTGGAGCTGCACAATGTCACTCACAGATGCCCAACTCAGCAAGATCCGGAATGCTCAATTAGTTGCTTTTATAGGCCCCATTAATATGCATTAACTCTCTTTCCAATGTACGAGTGCAGACAAACAGTCGCTGCTGCCGACATGTCAGCCAGGTAACACTGTTTCTAGAACAGATGCGGAATAGGGATCAATAAAGACCATTTTGTAGAAAGAAACAAAAAAAAAGAACAATGCAAAATTAACATGTTGGGTAACACTTTACAGAGTCCGACTCAATACTGCACCATGTATTTGTAACATTTCAACACTTTATTAGTTAAGATTAAACAATTCACCTGTTTTGCTTTGTCTGCATATAATCCTTAGAGCATCAATGACTTTTTCACCCTTTTTATGAATGAATAATGATTAATATTTTTAAGATTCAGTTAATTTCTGCACAATCTTCTAATTCTAGTACATACTGAATAATCGCTGTTGAAATGTTACAAATAGTGTAAAACAAGATTTCGTTCCTGGGGAAATTTGTTTTTTTTTTTTCCTCTCTAATAAAAATAATACACTTGTTGAGCTTGAAGAGTAATCCAGTTTTAGGAAAACATACCTAACTTTGTCTTTTCCATCTGATATTGAACTAGATTAAACAAGCTCATACCATCGCAGCGGAAAAGGAATGTTTTTCTAATTTCTCTCACAAGCGCAAGCGTTCTGACTCATAAAATTAAGAATACATATTAAATACATGTGTTTTTGTTGCTTGTAAAGAGCGAAACTTGCTGAAATCTGGGCCGAGCAATGTTTAGTTTTGTCAGTTGCGTGTTTTATTTAAGAATACTAGAGCTGTTTTTGCACTGCTGTGGGGACTATCCAAATAAAGTGGAGACCAGATGAGAAACAACACAATACACATAGGATCATTACATATACAGTAGATCAAATGGCTCAGCCGGTCTCAAGCTCCCCCCTGAACTAAAGACAACAGTTCGCTCACCACAGAAACCTACACAATCTGGTACCACTCCTCCCACACAATAAACCGATCTGGCACACAGCAAGCTGAATCAATCATGGCACTTTATTATCCTGTCACTAGTCTGCTTCCTGCAAGTGTGTTTACCCTGTCCATGGCCCTGCGATTGTGGCTGTTCAGTGTACATTAAGACAGACATAATTGAGATTGTGGGCGGCCGAAAGTGCAGGGCTCAACCTGTTGTCGTTAATCTGTCATATTGTCGAGAGTCACGGCGGCGCTGACCTATAGGAGGCTCCACCTTGAAGGCAGGGGCTGATGGCGCTTTGTTGTTCATGGCAGAGGGTCTCACCTATTTTAAGTTTATTGGTTTGCCACCAACGGAGAACCCCAAAACAAGCGTGATCTATGGCCCAACCTCTGACTTCAATTTTTTTTCACCCTTGTTCTAATCCATGTTATGTGCTTGATGATTAGCAGCGACTCTCTTAAAACTCGGCGCCTCTTTTGCTGTTTGCGTGTGTTGGGGATTTTCAGCGACTATAGATCAATCTTAGCTTTCCCATCTTAAAGTGCTATCATGAAAAATAAGCTGAAAAATTCAAAAGGAGCGAGCAGTCATACCCAGCATAATGAAAGCTTAATACTGCTCTTTGTAATATGCTAAATTATACAAGCAATCAATTTGGATTAATCGGTAACACTTCAGATAGTAACAGTCTCTCTTTAAATTAGATTACTGATGGCTGTGCTGAAAATTTGCCTTCACTTTGTATAAATTAAAGCTCTGCAAAAGCATTTACAAAATAACAAGATATAAATGAATGCAATCGTACTGTTAGAAAAGGTGCTTTTTACAATCACACAACATATTAGAAATAATAGCTAAATCTCGCCTCAGCGGCCTGTTATTAATTACCTGGCAAATAGGACCTGTCTGTTTTCAGAGTGAGTTATAGTGGTGGCGAGAGATCACCAAAGAAAATTAAACAGCAATCAAAGTACATTTCTATCATCATAATTCTGATTGTCAGGATCACCTTTCCCAAGATGCTCACAGCGGCATAACAAATCCTGTTTTTTATTAAGCGGCTCAATTTGCTGCCGTTCATATTTCATATTTATGTTGTGTTACAACTGTGTCATACATGTATTCCTGTTGTTTCTGGTGCGCGGCATGATTTATTAAACATGGAAATATGAGAATGCTGCTGTGAAACTGGATTTAATTGATAGTTAGAGAAGACGTGGCTTCTTAAGAGTAATCTGTGGCATCCTCTGTGCGGAGCAGCACGATATGTTGCCGCCGTGCAAACAGCCCAACAGAAGCAATAACACCGAGCGCCTGCGAGATTTTTTATCACGTCATGTACGACTTATCCAGGCCTTGATTTTTGTACCGCAGATTCCACAAAGCAACCGCTTAAATCTGAAAGAGGATGTAAGTATCTGGCTCTGTGTCTTCAGGATGTGGCTCCTTTTATAGCAGGGGGGTTATTTCAGCCTGGAGACCCATAAGTTATGAAATGTCAGGATCCTATGCATTCTAATTGAGTGTGGAACAGTTAATGGCTGTGGAAATTCAGCCGCTTGACGTCTTATTCCCCTGTGAGCCGTTTCACAGCCAAGCCCATGAGCCTCAATTAAATGACAAAATGGGCCCATTCTTGAAAATAACAACAATAAAAACACTCGCCTATATGGCAATAATATCAGGTCTCACCTTGAATCAACAATGGTCACAGCTTGCAAATGGCTAAACTGAGACATGGTGATAAGAGTCAAGATGTTTCTTACCAGCTAATTCAGAGATATACATAAGAGGTGTGCAAACTGTATGTTACAATATGTTTTAGAAAGGGGAAGAATGATTTAATTAAGTGACACACAGCAGGTAGGAAGTGGCCTGACCGCTTTACCCACAGGACGAGTCAGAGTTTCTCTCACACTCAGGCCTACTTTTCTATCAAACTAGATCATGTCCCCAAATACATCCCCCAAAACTTAAAGTTACCTATGTGTTACTGAGCAAAACTTTTGCATTTCAGAATCAATAATACCTAAACCCTTTCCCATTTTCAGCAGATGTTTGCAATCTATAAATACACATGGAGCATGTCCTATTAAATCCTGTTATATGGTCAGGGGCTAAATATTGACCCAATCCTGATTGGAGAAGATTTTTTTCTCACTCTTGCTTATTGTTTTTATGACTCTTTGACTTTAACCCCTTTACTGCTTCACTGATTTCATGCAACAAACAATAGCTTTTCAATAATTCAATTTATAGCCTGCCATAAATGGAATTCAAAGGACAATGCTGTTGCAAATGAACATGGACGGCACATTTGGCTCAAGCAAGCAACACCCCAGTTGCCAGAGGACAGAAAGAATATTTATTTTACGGTTGCCTCACATTCCCATTAAAACGAGGAAGCTACAATTCCAAGCATGTGGTATAAATGTAATATACAGAGTTGAAAGAGACAGATGGTAGAGTGAAACTCTCATGTGGCAATGCTGTGCAATGGTACCACGGCAGTTAGTGCCAATGAAGAAAACCTCCCAACACCATCTAAGGCCAGATTACATCTGTAGCTTTCTGATATAATCTATTAATGCATGTTTATGTTTGTCTAACGTGTGCTTCGCTCACATACATGTCCATGTGGGCAGCCTGATATCGATACTCACATGGCCACATCTCGTTTATCATTTACTGTTAATGCCAAAACACTGAGATGTGGAATGGATCTAAGACACAAGCACAGAAATAAATTACCATCCTATTTATTTATCCAGGCCTCTCTGTCAATCACAGCAATAATCCGAACTAACTCATTCAAATTTTGAGAAAATGAAGGCTGCATTCCGTCCAATTTTCAATTTGGAAGTGGCAACTATGGCCATGATGAATGTCTGAATAGTCCATCTTCTTCCTCTCATTTCTCCTAACCTTTCCTGACAGCTTAGATATTGCCTACCTGGTAATTTGCTCTACAATAATTGTTACTGTGAGATTTCCCCCTGCTTCTAACAAGGATTCTTAACACCCTCTGTAGGTGACAAAATGCAATTACAAACAGAAGTGCCCCATCGTGACTGGTCATCAGCAGCTGCCACCTCCATTCCCCAGCCCCAACCGCTTCCATTAATGAAAAAACAAAAGACATGCAGACAGATTCGCTAAACATTTGCTGTGAATAAAACTTTAATTAAAAGATATGAGGTTGTTTTATTGATTAACAACATCAGTGATTAAAGTGTACGGCTGACATTTTTTTCCAGCCTCGCTGTTTTGTTCCCTCTCGGAGATCATTTATTGTTGTGCCGCCCTGTTTATTGATAAGTTGTGTTTGATGAATGCAGATGTGGCTGTTTGGAGTGCAGGCTTGCTGATGGAGCGATCATATTGTGCGAAACACCAGGCTTAGGCAAGAACAGCTGTTGCGGCTCCATCCGCAGGGACACCACGTTTCACCACCACCCCGAGTGCACATGCAGGCACGCTGCTGTAAAGCTGCAACCAACATATTCACAGCACTCTAACAACTCTATGAATTTTATGACACATCACGAGAGCTCTCTCATCTCTGTCCGGCACTAAAACCTTAATTATTGGACTAATTGCTATAGCTATATTCATCTCTCTGGTAATCCTTTGGTGATTACATTTTGTGTTCAATATCAGGCTTATCCGTTAATTAAAAGGATTATTAACCTTTAAAATTAAGCCATGTGGGATTACACTCTCAAATGTTAGTGTCAAAAGCATTTTTTTTTTTAAACAAAACAAGCAGAGAATGAAGTAAAACATGCATCAGTTCGATCATAATAAGGAGACTCTCTGCAGGTCTAATGGTTCATAACAGTGCTACATGTTTTGAAGGAGACGACTTCTAACAACAATAAGCCATCTTCCATATCTCTGTCCAATTACAGTCTACAAAATGCTGACATATTACACCTTGTGTGCAAACAATCAGTGCGAATAGATGGATAATGATGCATTTCAGACCAGAGAGAATCAAAACACAGTGAGATCAAGGTGAAAGAGTCAATGAGTCAATGGTAAAAAACTAATTATAAGACAGACGGTGAAAATCTTTGCCACGGCGAGCCTTCAAGGCCTCTCACCTTCAGAGCAGGTGAGGTCGAAGTTCAAAGTCAGCCTAAGTGAAGCGTGATTAAAAATCATTGGGGATGTTGAGGAATAAGAGTGTGTGTCGGGCGATGAAGGAGGTGGATCGTTGCGGTGGAGGTCCGACGACACCTCATTGATCTATATGAGGCCTTGTCATGTAGCCCCAGTGTGAGAAACACTACACAGGCCGATGGCTGCTGTGTGAATATATGAATATAAAAGACGCTCCGCTGCTGCTGCGGTGGTCAACCAGTGTGGCATAAATTTGTCTGATCAATACCTGCCTTCATCAATAATGTAACAGAAACTATTTGGCACCAATGAGGCGAACATGAACCATGAGCAAGAGAGCATAATGCCGAACCCCTAAAGCTGAGTCAAGCAGTTAGAATCAAGAGCTGTTTGCCCATGCCGAAGCCACGCTGCATTATCCAGAGCAAGTCTTCATTTGAATGTCCTAATTAGTTAATTAGTTGGTGGTTAAGGATGATATGAGCATCTCATCAATCTCTCTATCTCTAAAAATAAACACCCTGGGATGGCGGTGGTGAGTCATTAGAATACTGATGACTGTGGGAAGTGTCTGTGAGGATGAGAGGTCCGCTTGTGACACTCCATATTTCCACAAACCAGCCGGCCCCATAAAGAAGACTAAAAGCCACCGTTGTATGGATGACAAACCAAGCATGACATAATGAGTTTACAGAAACTCTGAAGAGCTCAATTACTGATTTTTCATGCGTGGCTTTCGGGATCTATTTACTTGTTTATCATTGATGGGGGGAAAATGAAAATTACATACGAGAATGAAAAGTCGTTGTCGTAACAATGAAATGGTGTTTTTTTTTAATGACCTGTGTGTTGGTTGAAAAGCCTGCACTCACCCCCGAACCTCCATAGATGCACAAATAAGGAAGTTCAATGCTATATTTAGTTTTATATATTTATATTTAGTTTCTTTACACATATTTCTGCAATTTCTCAGAGGGACAGACTATTATTAGCCATTATCAGTTATTGTGTTTGTGTTTTTAGCTGATATCTGATAAAACAAATGATAATACTCATTATATTAGTGACTGCCAGTATGTTGCAATCAATCATGATAATAGCCTATTAAGACTGGGGACAAAGTGCTAAAAGATGGGAAAAATTGTATTTACTAGTTCTTATCATTTACATTTGCTTCAATATAAAAAGTGATAACAAATACTGTTGGAATATTATTGAATTTTACAAATTTGCTTTTATAGTCAGCTTAGTGGAACTTCAGTAAAGCCTCTATTCATTTTTATTTTTACACATTTATATCAGTTATAAGTATTGGTTTTCTCCTTGATTAACATATATCATATCAGTTACAGGTAATGTAAGCTGATTAGTTGATTAGTAACAATATGATCATTAACACATACCTTCCACCCAAACCAAAATAATGAATAATAAGGAGAAATATAGTGGTAATAACGAAAAAATGACAAACCAAGGAGTGGGTTATCTACAAGTATACCAACCATTTAAAAAAGAAATACATTACATTACATTTTATTTAATATAGCCTCACTCAAGTAGTAACAGTGCCATAAACATTAGTTCCATGTCTCTGTGAAGTAAACCCCAAAATAAGAAAAATTGTCCAAAAAAAAAAGACTTTTGACTATATTTACTACATCCTTTGTATCAATGCTTGCCCAGAAAAAACATATCAGTGCCTATGTTCTACTCTTTACATATTAATAAAGGGTTCAGTACAGAAATATCAAATTGTTTTTCCAACTTGAGGACTAATTTTTACACTTTTTAATTTTTACAGAAAGGATGTCTTTTAGTGTATCCACTAGTTCATATCCTGTACTGTATTACACATGTACCATGGAAAAACCAAATAAAAGATGCAAGAAAATAAAAGAAAAAAAAGAAAACAGAATCACAGAGGAAAAAAAGCATTGTTTCACGTTTGGCTGCTGACACTAATAACCAATTGGAGCTAAGCTAAAACCAGTATATATTATCTTTTTAAAGTTATTTTATGCAGAAGGGTTTATCTATCTTCACAATATATGAGTATGCCATGAGATTCAGTACTTTTACTTCTACTTGAGTAAAGAATGTATGTACTTTTGCCACTTATGCTTAGTTGTCATGTGGAGTTTTAACATTTACTTTAAGCAAAAAAAAAAAAAAAAAAAACAGCAGTGGGGACATAGAGTTTCTGCTGTGGAATATATGAAGGAAAGAACAGAAGAGAGGGGAGATGAGGAGGAAAGAATAGGTTAAAAATAGTTAGCATATGGCAGAACATGATTGAGTTTCCAGGGCTCTGAAAATTCACTCTAATTATTCAACGCTATCCCTCTGTCATCCTTCCCTATATGCATTCCTTTGCGTGGAAGTACAAGTGACTCCAACTAATATACATAATTCTGCTACTTAATTGGCACGGATCGGGTGAAAGTGGGCTAGGAAAACTCCTTAGAGACTAATAGGGGCACATATCATTGGCTCTATCAGAACAGTAGTCCCATAGGTGATAGAAGTCAGCAAATATTTCATGAGCTGTACTATCAAAGCACCTCACCTCTGGAGTCCTGTGCACTATCCTGCGAAGAACAGTTCCCAAACAGTTCTGCTGTCAGGTGTATTTATAGCAGGCGGGCCGATGACTGATGCTAATGCCATGGAAATTATGCAGTGCACTATTGCTGTCATAACAATATGTTAGACTTAAACAGGAAGGTTAACTAAACTAGTCATTTAAGTTATAAGTGGGCCACTGGCGTACGTCTGCTTCCACAGATATAGATTAAGGCGAGTACTGTAGCACCTACAACTGGTTTTCATAGACGTGGGCCTGGATTTAGCCCAGTGTTGATTTAAATAATAAGGTGTTACAGGGAAAAATGCTCCAAGGCTAAATGGTAGATTAAATTAAATCACCACTGAATGAGAGTAAAAGGTTATTGTTAACAGACGGTGGACAAAATAAGTGAAATCACCTGCAATATAGGAAGCATGTAGTCTAAAAAGAAATAGAATATAAGAGAAAAAGAGAAGGGTCTAGAGCTGGGGGAGAGGGCCCAAAACATACATTCAGAGTTAATATATTACAAGAAGCAAACAGGTTGCATTTTGAGTTTCTGTGCAAGAAAAGTTTCCAGATGAATAATCTCAATTTTGTGATATATAGGCATGTTTTAGGATATTCCGAAAGCGAAACCATGACTGATTTAATTAATGTGACATACTCCCCAGTACTGGGATGATAATTTTATCAAAACAGTCTGTAATAGACAACAAACAATATCCATATCACTGGTTACTCTTTCTATTTACCCTACTAAACCTTAAAGCATCTATTTGTTTTGTACTCTAACCCATAAAAACCCAGTGTTACTTTTATAACAGCTCCAAAATATTTGTTTGTCTATACTATTCTGAAGTGATTTATCACAATTTATTATAACAAAATCCTCTGTATTTTGTGTTTTTTCAGTGAACAGGTATTTACCTATATTTAATTTATTGATCATGTACATGTTCATTAAAGTTCAAATTAAAGTTGGTGGTTAATATATCAAAAATAGAGACAAAATCCATCATTAACTGAACACAAACTTAAAGTATCCATCCACTGTCATTGATCCAACTCCATGGGTTTGACTGGTGAATCAATGTTGTAGAAGATGACAGTGTTTCCATAGTAACTACGGAGCCTCCGAATGTCCAAATGGTTCATATGTAATGACAATGAAAAGATGACAAACTATTGTATTGAATATTAACAATGACCTGGTGTTTAGAAAGAATACTTTTGATATTATGCAAAAGATGTCATAGTATTGTAGAGTTTCAATCCCATTTCTGATGTAATACTGTTTTGTGCCACCGCAGTGAGTTGTCATTTTCAGGTAGTGAGCGCTAAACAACAGTTTACACTAAACACAACCACAGTCGACACTTTTCGTAAAGTAAAACCATAATGACTACTACCATCTCTGCCCTCAGTCAAAGAAAAAAAGCTTTTACTTTCCCCGACTAAAGGAATAAAGTTTGATGCAATGTTTGATCTACATATATAAGCTGCTAACGTTCTTTTGAAAGTACAAAGTTTACAATACTACATTTGTTAATATATGCTTCAGACTTTCATACATGTACGATTCATGACATACACAAAATAATTCAGAATTCAGAAAACACAAAAAACTAATTGAAATTAGTAGTAGTATTAGTAGAACCAGGGTTCTACCTAGGATTTTAATTTAGAGTAGTGGGGTGGAGGGAGTGCAGCGACTGGGAGGGGAGGGGATCAGCTCTGTGCATGTCTGTGTCTCAAACCATCATGGCTGATCTGGCATTACAGGACTAATAAATACAATCAAAATGCCATTACACTGTATTGAAAATTTAACGTAGTGGGAGAAAATTAGTGTAGCAGCCCAAAATTATAGCGTAGCGGGCCGGGCCGGTACATTGCACTAGCTAGAACACTGAGAAGTATTTCACAATTTAGGCAATTAATATAGGATGGTGACGATACAAGGTGGTTTATGGTTTAACTGCCATAAAAAAAAAAAAAACTATATAAACTCTTACGGTGTTATTTTGACCACACGAGCTGTTTGATAAACCCTTCTTGATGCCACAACAAATGTATTCTAAATAATAAACTTAAAGTCTATCATTCATTCATTAGCAGTAATGGCATTCTGATAAAGTACTGCACCCTCCTGTTGACAGATATTAATGCTTGAATATGATATCTAACTGAATCTAATATTATTATATTGTAATTACAGGAGTCTGAGTGGAACCTAGATTTCTGCACCTCCTTTAGACTGTTCTCAAATCAATTTTGGCCAATCACAGGTTTTCAGAAAGGAGAGGTGGTGTAAAATCTGACGTCTAGCATCTGTGATGATCAATTACTGTCAAGAATCCATCAGACGTGACTCTGTGGCTTCTCACAAAGCAACATGGCAGCTCCCTAAACTGTGATATTTTGGTCTCATTTTTCCAAAGTGATATAAAACAGCATGGCATTGTTTATCTAACAAATGCCAAAGATATAGAGAGGAAAGCTGCAGGTTTAGGGAGTGTATTTTCAGTTCTTTCCCCCTATAAAATCCTAAATATAATATAAAATGCCTAATAAAATTTAGTCAAAAGATGCACAGTAATAAATGTGGTACACTACATAGAGTGGCAGAAAAAATATTACTCAACCATCAAAAGTAATCAAAAACAATAAAACAATGTTTATGCAATTACTAAGTACTAACTCATGTGTGTATCATGTGACCAAAACAGACAGAAAAGAAAACACGAAATGTCTAAAAGCACTGTTTTTATCACTACAATGAGATAGATATTGATGTAACAACTGAAGTGATTTTGCTTTTCATAAAGAAAACATGGAAAATAGATAGATATAAGCTTTGAAATGAAACTATTACGAGCTATATTTGTTGTTATTATTAAATTTGTCCAAAAAATTTACCTTTAGTTGTACAATGCATTAAAATGAACAACAAAATGAAGAAAAAAGAGTGGTTGAATAATTTTTTCTGCGACTATATATACCTATGTCTATTTGGACATAATCCTTTATAATCAACAACAATAGCAGCTTATAATCAAGTAATTGCAATGGATGAAAAACATATTTATTGTTATTATATGTAATGTAATTATTGACACAATTGCATATTACTAGTGACACTAACAGTGTAGATGGTGCAGTAATCAGTCGGGTCAGCAGCGTTTTAGTTAGCGTCAACCTCTTCACAAGCACTAAATAGTCACAGTACACCACAATAAACAGTTCACCCTATATCAAAACAAATTGTAGCCACTAAAGGAATCAATTTTTGACATTTCACCTCTATCTAGAGAGAGTTCAGTGACCCTGGCTTTTAAATTTACAGCAACGTACAGCCTCAATCAAAGTGTTTGTCAGCAACACATTTTGCTGAAAGTTTTAGTGTAACACATCGCACATCATGACATGTATGGATTTAACAGGCCCTGGAGCCACCCATCTATATCTCATGTCATTCACACAGGATAAATATCTGAGCTCGCAGTGTAATAACATGGGACGAGATTTGTGGATCAGACCCCCATTTCTAATCTTAGATCTATTAAAGCGCTTCTGAATGAATCATCAAAGCTATTGATGTCACTGTGGGCTTGTTAGCAGGATACCGAGTCAATAACAATTTCTGATGTGGTTTGTAGGAGTGGTTACAAACATTAACTTCATATAAACAACTGTATTACTGTCTATTAAGAGATAGATACTGTATATACAACAAGCACATGCTGGTGGTATTTACTTTCACACAACTTTTCATTTGGATTGTACATAAAAGCAGGTATTTTTATTTTATTCCACCGCATTCTAATAGTTTTATTTTATATTTGCTTTATTTTCGTGCTTTTCCACAAAGCTGCAATCAATTTAAAGTAAAAGATAGACAGATAAAAACTGTGCATGAGTATTAAAGCAATGCTGGACGCAACAGTTTATACAGTAATTGCATTTATTTCTTTACAGGAAATATAATAGTTGATTTTACTCTCACCAGCAATATAATTAATATTTAATTTACCGTTCAAAAGTCAGCAGAAAATGATCCATTATAATACAGGGTTAGTGGTAAAATGAGTAAACAGACCACGTTTCTAGAGTCAACTGTCTGTATTTTTTGCACCAGAGGTAGAAAAGTGCTTTCAGTGGTGATGTGAAAGACAGGAGGATAACATCTTGTGAAAGCTGTGATTAAAAGCAAGGTTATTCTGCTTAATATTGATTTCTGAACTCTTGCTAGGTTAAACCATTTTAGAATTGTGTTACCCCCACCCCCAAGGGTATTGCAGGTAGATGTTTGTGCTCTGTGAAGGACTCTTCCTACTGTTGGGATATAGAGCTTTTTTTTTTATTTTATTTTTTTTACATTTTTAACATTTCCCCAGAAATTAAGGCAACAGATGTTCTGAAATAAAGTTGCACACATGCTACATGACTATGTCTATCAACACGATCTATTTCTTGTTGATCAGGAGGATGAGTTAGTATATTTCCATTTCTGCTAGATTCGTGGTGTGTTCCTGACCTCAGTTTTCAATGACTTTATATTTATTCCCACAAATTACTCGCTTACCATATAGTAGCCACCTTAGTTAATGTACAGCATGAAGTGTGATCAACGATGTGGGGGTCTGTAATCCGTCTTAGTCTAAAAATTAATATGAACTTGATTGCATTGCTCTATTCCATGTCTGGAAAAAAAAAAACATGACTTATGCTATGATGATATTTTCAGCTTGCTCTTAAAATGATAACATTTATTTTGAGTTTGTGATAAATGTCTGATTTTGTTTTATTCTAAACTAAAATAAACAAAACAGCTCATTGTATTCAAGGGAATACATAAAAATAAATGTGAAATCTGTTTTTTTCTGTAGTAGTAGGAGTAGTAGTATGAAGTAGTAGTAGTGGAATAGTGCAATGTCAAAATAAATCAATGTGAAAAATGGCCACTTTTGGGTTAATTTTTAGTACATACAGAAAATACTACTCGTTCACTTTGTCTGAGCACAGTTTTAAAGGAAGTACTTTAACTTGAAACTGATTATTTTAATGGGGAACTATGGTTACTTTTACTTGAGTACAGTCTCTCAGTACTTTTGTTACAGTGCGGTATCTTTGACTTGAACTTTTTGACTTATCAGCGATCAGGAAGTAGAAAAGACACCAACAAAGAGGACAAACAGCTCATTTAATCCCATTCTTGATGCCTTCCTTCCACTTTCAAGGAATGTACACAACCCACTTGCCAGCTTTCATCTGAGAATCAGTGAGAAGAGAACTACACAAGCTGAGGATTCCCTCTAAGCAGCACAGATGACTTTCTCCATCACAGTGAGAGGCTGTTCGGTTAGCCCGGGGAGAGGGATCATGAGTACAATATTGACTTTAAATTACAGCAATAGCTGCTGCTCACACTGTCTCAGGACCATGCTGCGGATCAAACACAAAGATCAGGCCAGGATTAGGAAAAAGCCACTGACAAGCACCGAGCCGCCGTTCTGCTGCCGCAGCACGCGCACTACCACAGCACCTCCCAAATCTCACACTAAGCTCTCCCCCACCTCTTCACATGTAAGACACAGACCTCAGAGTCATCTCATTTGGATTTCAAAGCCCAAATTGATTACAAAGAAAATAACCTAAACATGAGTGTAATGAAGGGTGGGAGAGTGTGCCGACTTTATCTGGACACATCTATTCTGAGGGCTGGAGGATGGCAGTGTTTCCTCCCTCATGGTGAAGACTCTCACGTTTGCTTACAGGATACAGCCGTGTTCTTGCGGCGCCTTGTAACTGGGCTTTTATTTTCCTTTTCCTGGCAGTTAAACACAAATAACAGCATGGATGATGTGCTGGGATTCATTGTCTGTGCTCAGGGAGGAGTGCAGGATATGACTGTTGTGATAAATGATCATGCCTTGTGCCTGGCGTGACAAAGAAACTGCGGCACAATCTGCATGTGCTCCATCCTTTCGCCATCATTAGGTGTAATTGGGACTCATGGCGAGGCGTGTTCCTTTTCCACTGTGGAAGTATTGGGAAATAAAGCTGCTACTCCTAATAGGACAAGCTACAGAGGGGAAGCATGTCCAGGCCACTTTTACAGCAGTCGCACTGAACACCCTAATATCGCACAAATGGAAGCTCAACAGATATGTTCTTCTATCAAATCCTGGGTACTCTGATGTCAAACCAGCATGTCAAACTATCCTTACATTCTTGATGTTGACCTTCAGTGGTGTACACTGTTACTGGCATCTGTGTGAGGAAGCTAAAGTAGTATTCATCGCTTTCAACTCAGTACATAAGCAAAAAAAAAAAAAAAAAAATCAACAAAAACAAAAGCATAACACCCAGTTAAGCACTGATTAGAGTGCTGCTCATTAGGTATAATGGGGATGCATGTTGAATTTACAGCACTCTGTAACGAGGTTAAAACAGACTCATGAATCCTAGTGTTCATGCAACCTTTTTTTTCTGCAGCACTATTATTCATCATTAAGACAAGAATATCCAAACAACACAGCTGAGTGTATACAGTAAGTTGGAACTAAACTGGCAGAGTAATAATAAATGTGGAGGGTAAATGAGCTTGCAAGTTGCCCCTGTTTGTCAACCAAAATCTAATATGCTCTCTTAAAATGCAGCACAGTAAGTTTTAGCAGCAGCAGAAACACAAAGTCTTTGTTTCATGACCTCAGTCTGTGTATCCTTTCCCCTCCTTTGAATCAAAGCCCCCACACCATCTTTAGCATTTAGAATTAATTGCACAGTTATCCTCAAATTAATTCCTAACTGTTTTACAACACACAGAGAGAAAAGGGCAAACCAATTATTATTCTGTTTTCACCTTACAGAGGGGGATATTATGCAAATGATCTTCTCTACATGAGAAGGAAAAGGGGCTTTATTTTCCTCAGCAGATGCTGCCTAGACAGTCTAGCGTTCTGTGGGGGACAGGAAGTGGGGATGCTGTGAAGATCTGATCGCTCCACCTGGCTTCCTACTGACTCCATATCCAAGCAATAATAGAAAACACACTGATTAATTATTTATTTCGAAGAATCATTTTTTTTTTGTTTGTTTTTTTTCTTCGTGCTGGACAACTAAGGTTAAAGGAAATGTTCCAAGTGCTGTCTGGAACTATTTTACAACTCTTGCACTTACGAGCTTGAGGTGTTTCTTGATGGAAGACAAAGTCCCTTGGCTACGCAGACCTGCAAAATGTTTTATTTGCTACTTTCCCAGGAAAAGAGTATGTACGACCAAGAGCGAGTTGTGCAAGCCAGACATCAAGATGCAGCTGACAGGATGGCAAAGACGGGTTTCAGAGAGGACAGGGGGCATCTCACCTCCCTCTGCTGCTCTGCACTTCTATCCACAGCAAGTGTTTATTAATCTGAGACCTTGAGACCTCAGAGAAGTTGCTAAATGAAAACTAAAACACAAGACACGCAGCCAACTCGTTGCAGTCAAGAGCGCTAATGTTTTGCAATGAGCTGATTTAAAGCAGCTTCTTCCAAGGTGGAGCAAACAAAAGCGTTAATGAGCTGTAATGATGAGTTAAGGTCAAAGCACTTATCATCTTTACAAATCAGGAGAAGATGTGCTCATGGAAATAAGCTCCCATGAGTATCCATCATCACCTCAAAAAACTGCATGCAGTGGCACAGCTCCAGGTGCTCGAGCAAATTGGGCTTTCGATGTGGAATGGATCAAACACCGGCTCAATATTCATTATTCTTTCTGACTGTGATCTGCGGCAGTTGTGTGAGTGGGTGAGGGTAATTGTGTACCTCATTGTGCGCATGTTTGGACCAAACTTAATCATGATGTCAGGCTGTTAATAAAAGGTTATTAAAGGAACAAAGATCCAGGTTTTACATATGTTAGGCAGGGGAGGTCTCGGGAACTCCTGTCTCGGAGGTAAACATGGGCCTTCATGACAAATGATGCTCACGCTGAGATCAGATAGTTAACAAGAGATCCCCTTATTAACCAGGTCTGCATAGATAATTGGCACTTGAGCCTCACATTCTGAATCTGGCCTGAGCAGTGTCATTTATCAAGAGCCCGAGCATGCTGTCAGGGCTCCATAATAAGGTTCAGTAACTGATGAATCAAGATTAGGCAGATAGTTTCAGAATGAAGGAGGAGAAAATGGGCCACAGCCACATTGCAAGGGAGGGACTTAGCTTATTATTTATAACATTAAAGTGGTATTAGTCTTTAAAGGAGTGGATCTGTTCGGCATCAGGAGGTGTAGTTTTCAAGTAGCTCCAGACACAGTATCATGATTAAGAGTCTCACTTTATTCTAATATGCACACAGCAGTTGCAAGCTGTCTGATCCGGAGAAGGAGAAACTGTAAATTCTTGGTTTAGATGAGCAGATGCATTCCAGATATTTTCTCTATGAATTCTCAAAAACACACAGCTGAAAATTAACTAGCAAAAAAAAAAGTGGGATACAAGTAATTATTGTTATTTTTTTTTTCCAACCTTTTCAGATTTGCAATAATATGACAGTAAACTCAGTAGTTTTTTGTTTTGGACTGTTGGTTGGGAGGCTATTTAAACATGTCATTTTCTCAGAATTTTGTGATATTTAACTGAAAAACAAAACCTCAATTCGTGAGAAAATAAGGCGTAGATTAATTAATGATGGAAATAATTAGCAGTTTCAGCCTTAATTCAACATGTTTTTCCCATTTTCCAAACATAAATATGACTCATATTAGACAATAATACATTTCATTTTTGCCTTTGCTTCAGTAATAACTACATTCACAGATTGAGTAAATTGTTCTTGTTACAGAATATAATTAGCAGCAACTAAACAATGCGGCAGCTTATTATGGCTATTACTGCTATACAAGTATATCAATCAAAACAATAATAGCAGATACCACTTCCTCATCAGAGTACCATAATTAGGTGCATTCATTCTAAACTCAATGATATGTTTGAAGGGAGGGCAGTGCATTTGAGTGGATGGTGTAAATGTGGTCTTTAAGTGTGTGTGTGTGTGTGTGTGCTGTCTCTTTTTTTATCTCTCTGGTATATAAGTGTAGATAATTACACATGATGGGCCGGTGATCAGCTGCAGGTATGGGAGCCACCTCAGGCCTCGCCCAGCCTTGCACCTCCAGATCTCCCCTGCTCTGTCAGGCATGTTTGGCAGCGTCTCCTCTCCCAGAGTCTCCAGCTGTCCAGTGGGGTGCGCCAAGTCACAGCAGGAGTGCCTGCCTCTCCATCTATGGCCCATCTCTTTTTTAGGAGTGTGAGATGTGAGTGTGCATGTAGGGGACAGGAGAGGAGGAGGAGGTGGTGGTGGTGGTGAAGGGGGTGGGGGTGGGGGGTCGTCTCTGTACTCACATTACTCACTAGCAGACGGAGCACGCTGCCAGCACCCAGCATGTCCGCCCACACGCCCCTGCCCTGCCGGTTAGACCTCACGGTTGGAGGAGATGATGGAGAGAATCTGGGATCCAGCAGGGGGGTGGATCCAGAGGAATCTGAGAGACAGAGAAAAACAGAGAGAAGCCCAGAAGCTTACCTCCATCCCACAGGCCGATCCTCGGACAGCCCGACCTGATATGGTAGTCTGAAGTCTCCTTGTTGGGGTTCTATATGGGAGGGGGCAGGAGGGGTGTTTAGGAAAAATAACCGTTTAATGGTTTGCTTTGCTTTGGTTCGATTTCCCTTATTAATGCTGAACTACAGATTCTACAGGCATCTGAAGAACAGTAGCTTCATGCTGACTTTGAAGATGACAGTGTAATTCAGTTTATTCCATTATCATTTATGTGCAGCTGAAAAATGCAGATGTGGCAGTCTGACTGACAAAGTTTAATGGAACATTCCAACGTATTTACATTGTCAACAAAGAATTTGTACCCATTAAGTGCACATTGCTAAGAGTAAAGGTGCTTATTCACATATCTATCTGCAGTATTAGTAGAGCCTGAAGCAGAAAGCATATTCCTGCACTAAATTTGTCTCAATTTATAACGTGTCCGTCAAATTAGTCATTTTGTATGAATGCAGAGAATAGTGCAGATCGATGCATAAAATTCCTAAAAGTACTTAGAAACAACAAATAAGAAAATGTGATATCGTTTGTCATGAACAGTGGGGACAAATCCTCACTCTAACATAAATAACTGAGACACAGTCCTATCAGTGAGCATTACTTTCATGTGCCCACAGGGGGCTCTAGTGTACCACAGATTTTAGTACCATGAGTGACGCTCTGGTAGCTGCTGCTTAGAGACTGAGGAGCTGATTGTGTTGAGGGTAGACCTTTTGAACTGCCGTGCTGTACGATTGATATAAACATTAACCAAGCTTATACACAAATCACAATGTAAACACACTATAGCTGCTCAAATGAAAAGCAAGATGGGGAAAAAGAGTTAAAACACAATTGGATTCTTAATATTATGCAGCACTGCATCAGTGTGGCAAAAAAAAAAAAAAAACCTGTTAAAAGCTGAAAGCTTGAGTGAATGCACACGTTGTCTGATATTTCTCATATATAATGTGTGTGTCTATGTGTGTGTGTGTGTGTGTGTGTGCATGAAATTCCAAGGTGGTGAACAGTACTTGATGAGCTAGCTCTGGAGACCTCTGAATTTTAATGATGTTGGAGATGATATTGTGTGTCCTTCAGCTTGTTATACTGACACAAGCACTCCATAAATCATCATACCTAGCTATCGTAAAATCAATACCAAACTGCTACCTCAGCGCTAACCCGTAATAAGTTTTTCAGCCATCTAACGGCTTAAACTTTGCTGTAATGCCGTTCGACCTATAGGTTAAGATCAGAGCATGCTTAATTTGTTTTGTAATAGAGACTTTCTAATCCTTAATGAAGCGCCTATTAGGGAGGCTTTTGTTGGCACATTGGTGATCAGTTGGTGGAACAGCCACTGCAATTAAGTTTGAATCTTTGTCCCGGAGCAAAAAAAGGAAAGAGAAAATAAAAAAGGGGGTGGAAAAAAAAAAGGGAAAGCTTGAACGGTCAATAAATGTTAATCCAGTCAGAACTCGTCTGTGCCTTTGAACAGGACTCATGCTGGGTTTTTTTCACATGCACTTGTTTCATCCTTCCCTAAGAGAGGCCATCCCTTAAGGATACTGCCAGTGATCCTCAGACCAGACTACCACTCACTAATAAGAGTCCATGTGTAACCAATATTGTCCACATTAAACACATTATTACCAGGCTTTGCGCAAAAACATAAACAATAAATATATCTGTAGAAATTACTCTTTAAATTATGCACTAAATGAACTGAGAAATAATGAGGCTGCTATTAGGCCACCGGTGATACTGATTAAATAAATTAAAAGTATAAGTGAAATATTAATGTCGTTTCATGGCTTGAGGAATGAAAGAAATCAACTGCTTCTTTTACATTTTACTCATTTTTACATTGCAGTTATCTCTACATGCTTGATCCAAAGACCAGACAAGATGCAAATCACAAAAGAAAACACAAAATGACAAGCCTCATGTAACCTTGTGGGCTTGTGTTTTTTTTTGTTTTTTTTTTTTTAGAATGATAGCTATAACTGGGGCAGCATTTCTAGAGACACACAACATATGTAAAAGCCTTTACACAAGAGAGAAGCCATTGCCACAATTTCTGAAGCGTAAACAGCTTATGAAAGTCAAATGGATATGTGGCATAATCTGACACACAGAGTCGCTGCTTCAAAAACATCCCTAACAAACCACAATGCCAGACAACAGCGACAACAGTTGAATGTTTTTAACCGCTCCACAGGTGAACACGCGATAATATCAGCCACGCAGAGTCAAAGAATGAAATTAAAGCAAGTGTAAACTGACATGGGGGGGGGCACACACGATGGGAGGGTGCATTTATTCTGTTTCTCATTTAGGCAGAAAGTGCTATATTTCATGCGAGGCTGATAAATCCTTCCACAAAAAATAAAAGACTAACACGGGTCATGACCCCAAGATTTCAGGTTCCAAAGATTAAGCATTTAAGCGACATGGCACCACTATCAGCTTGTAACTCATGTTTTTTGGCAAGGGGAACACCCACATACCCACAGTTTTTGGGGACACTGACGTTGGCTGTGATTTACACGCAGTAAGAGGTGGTGACCAATTGTCAGAGGTCTTGCTGGCTGACCCTGAAACATCTGTGTTTATAGGGTCTGCTCCTTATTAGACAGGGGAACAGAAAGGATGATGAAAGGAGGACGATATAAAACTGGAAATAATGCAACCAGAGCATCTCTGACTTGAGTGGCAGCTACAAATAATGCTATTTTAATGTAATATTAAAACACCAAAGACATCCAAATGATTTTTTTTTTATTTATTCAAGAATGTCTTTGGAATTTTGTAGATTTTTGTATTGATCATCTCATGATAGATGCGTGATTTTGATGCCTGAACGTCTAAATGTTTTAATGTAAACACTTTTTTTTACTATAAATTAATTGGTTGATAACAGCTAGTTTACAAAGAGGAAATTAACCTTTAAATAAAGTTGCATGTAAAGTCTTTCTTCCGTGACTCCTGTTATATGCGATTTTGTGATTCATCCATATTTTCCCGAGTTAAAAACATATTGAATTAATGTCATAATTATAACAAAAATAGCATTTCCCTCTCAATTAAGTTTTTTTTTTTATGAGAAATGACAGTGTTTACAAGGGTTTTTTTTTCTCATCCAATTGCTTGGAGATTTTTATTGCTCAAATAAAATTAGAGTAACTGTATTTTCTCCATTTTCCTCTTTCAAGTGGATTCAAGGATGTTACCATGTCCCTGGTTTCATTGCTTGTTTTTCTTTCAACATCAGGAGAGGGTGTTTATTGTCACAATAAAAAAAAAAGAAGAAGAAGAAAGGAAGACAAAAAAAATAAATAAACAAATGTACATAAGGTCTGTTTAAAGGTGAATTCTCCATTTCAGAAGACAGGCTGGTTTCCATTCATTAAGCTCATTTTCAGAGTATATGTTACTACAATACATACCCAGTATTGATCTTTAATAAGGAATCAATACTGTCAGAGGATGATACATGTTGTCAGGTGTAATGTAGGTTTTTCAGTGCCTTTAGTGTTCACTACACCTGTAGTAAGTGTACCAGTAAAGAACTTTCAAAACATTTTGACTGGGTGTTTTTGCAGAGAAGCCTTTTATTTTGAATATATTATTTATTGAATGCGGGGGCAAATTGGAGCTGTCACTGGCCTCCCATGTGATCTCTGTGACTCTGATGGGGCTGTTAGGGACGGTGAGGCCAAACCAGGGCAGGGACTGAGGGGGAGGGGAGGCGTTACACTTCAGACCAGAGCTGGGAACCGTCAGTGTGGGTGGGGTGGGTCGAATTCAGCATGACCTGACACCTCTGACAGAACCAGATCTCTGTAAAGTGCAATCTGACCTTAACGCTAAGCAGTCGTCACTCTGAGTCGCAGACCAGCATCATCTCATTGAAGACTAATTTTACACTCAAAATACTGCTTAATAATATGTATTTTAAAGACGATTTTTGACTTATAATGTAGTTACACTTAAACACAATTTTGGGAAAACAGCTCTAAAAATACAGCTAATTTTCCCTCATAATTCATTCATAAAAGGGTGAAAAAGTCAATGATGTTCAACAGTATATCCAGACTCTTTATGATGATTCATTCACAGTCACAGAAGAAAGGCTGAGCTGTTGAAATTCCACCTAATAAGCTGCTCAAGTGATACATTATTACATTAAAAAATAATTTTCAAGAAAGTAAAAATGACTTGTTTCTCAAAATTAGTCCTAAAATTAAACATAATTCCATGGAGCAGATTTTTCATTAGAAAGGAATGTTAGAAATGTTTATCTTTTGCAGCTGTGTGTTTGTAACTCTTCTTTGTTCTGTAATTTTTTTTTTTTTTTTATGTCATCACATACTGTATTGGTTTGAGCACACTAATTAGCACGTCATATAAATTCTATTCTATTCTATTAATATGATATTCCAGTGATACCAGAGCTTCATTTAACCTAATGTACTAAAATTTTAAATGATTTCTAAATCCCATTAGTACAACAAGACTGGTGACTTTATTTTAAGTGTGAGATGACAATCACAACTTTCCAGTTTAAGGATAATAATGCTACCTTAAATAATTTTATTTTTTCATTCATTGTAATACACACAACTTGTTTAAATATTAGCATTTTCTCCTGTCAGTGTCTAGAGTCAAGACATATATATTTTTAAGATACCTATCCAAGTAAAATGTGGTAGACGATTTGTCTTAATTCTAGACAATTTGATTAATTTCAATAATATTTGTTTTGTTTTTTTTCTACTGTTGCTCATTTTGCAGTGATGTAGTACTCTGTAGGTGAACTATCAAAAAAAAAAAAGTTGCCAAAAACAGAACAGAAATATTTTTAGGAAATTTCAAGCAACATCTGCAGAATAAAGTCTTTTCCTTATCTGCATGAAATACATGGCAATGCCTCTCAATTAAACCCATGCAGAAGCAGCAGCCACCACTTCACAACACATGGATGTAGTTTTTCACAATTGTATGATCTGCCAAAAAGTCCAGTCTCGCCCTTTGTTGAGCATCTACAGAGGAAGAAACACGGATAATAAAGGTCTCTTTATGATGAGGCTCCAGCACACAGAGCCACAAAAAACTTAAGAAAAAAGATCTATCAAGAGGTGGGAATTACATTGCCCTGTGCTGGGGTGGGAAAAATGAAGCAGGCATTTCTGAGCTAGCTGGCAACATAACCTTCAGAAACATCCTATTTTTCATTAGAGTTGTGTCAGACAGCTATGCCTTTAATAACATTCATCCCCGTACCAAGGAGAGGATAACTCAAGCTTTAGGCACATAATGAATGGGAGAATAGGCCCTGGTGCTGTTAAGAACAGGAGGCTTGCCAAACAGGCAGAGCTGCACTGCTGCATTTATGGCAAGTCTTTCAGTGCGCGGCAACCTCCTGTATTAACGCCATGCAAATGAACAGTCAGACACTTCCTGAGGTGGCACTCTAATGTGGCCTTGTTAATTACTGTCATTAGAGCCGGCGCTAGGAGAGAGGACTAACAAGCCACCGTCCTCATGATCTCTGCATTTGAAAGTCATCTTCAGCGATAAAAACATGTCAGAACCCCAGTAAGAAAATTGCAAATTGCCAAATTTGCTGACAGAGTGGAAAAATTTCTGCTGACTCTGAGCCGCCTGCCGGTGATGGATGCATTCTTGACACAGTCTTGGTGTTTAGACTTAAGAAATAATGAGTATCAATGTCCCAGCCGCAGAATATGCAAAGATGAAAGAGCGCTGGGTGGGTTTAATTAAGGGAAGCTGAGGCAGGAGCTGCTTTCAAAGAGACTGACCCAACATGATCAGGTTCTTATTGCTGTCATTTTTGTGCTGAATTATGGCCAGTGAGGTACAGGCAGCGCTTTAATAAGACCGACATAATGTCATAGCAAGCCAGTCCAAGCAGCTAGTGCACTGTACATGCAGCCCAGAGATATTTTTGTGCAGCATGCCTTGATTTTAAAAACATAGGTTAACGTATAGAACATCACTTAAGGCGAGAGTGAGGTGCTGAACCAGGCTAGTTTTGTTTTAAAAACAGCTGAATTGGTTTTCACTGCATCATTACAACCATGGGGGGTGTGGGCACTCATTGTTTCCACAGTCAAGTAAAGTATTTTGTTTTACAAATGCCCTCTGGCAGTTCACACTCCCTACATCCAAGGGGGAAAAATGTTCCTTATACAGAGCAACAAAAATATCCCCTATTATGTCTGTGATGCATCAAATCCCTTTTGTGGCCTTGAATTGCAGTTTCTCCCCCAAAACTAGAGGGTGACACGGTCAATATATTAAACACGCAAGGCCACACAGGCTAATCTAAAAGACTGTTCTGCTCTCCCCTCTTCTTTTCTCTTTTGTTTTTCTTTCATTCTCTTTTTCTCTTTTTTTTCTTCTGTATATCAAACGTCTGTGGTTTTGAGGACAAATCAAAGGCTCTATTTTACTAATGTAACACTGAGCAGACTGTGAGGTGGCTGCAGGGATAATGAGGGACTGCAGAGATGTGAAACAGACAGGCTGAAATGGATAATTAGGACAGAAAGTTTCTGCGATGCCAATGACACTACAGGAAATAGGATCATTAAGTTCTATATAAAATCTCTCTATGTACAGTATATCTATATAAAATTGCTCATCCCCTTCATCCTTTTTATTACAACTTTTCATTTCATTACAACTAAGCTCTTAACTTAAGGTGCAGCCCTTACCTCTGTTTCAGAGAAATGTCAGTTTAACTATCTTTATAACTATCTGTGAATATATTTAGCATAACTACTGCTATGACCTGCCGCAGAAATACATGAATACTTCATGTCCTTTTACATGACTGCCCAGTTTTAGTTATTCTGCACATCCAGCAGCCTAGTTGAGAGTGTAGCCATCTGCAAGGAAAGTTGTGGTGTTTGATTGTTGGGATAACATGACAGGACATCCTTATAGGTCTGTAGGCGTGTCTCAGGCTGTACCGGTGGGTCTGGTGCAGGCAAACTGGATAATGAGCTGCAATAGCTGTTAAAAGGCATTTGAGGGAGATATCATGCTATGTTGCTCTATTATGATTAGGTTTCTCCTTGACAATATGAAAAGATCAAATCAATATCTACTGAGGTTTTGATGATCCACAAGCCACCCCCATCCTCTTCTCCCTCCCCAGGCTCTATTGAGAGAGCATGATCTGACATCACAGCAGTAATACCAGGCTTTTCTCTGCTACTGTGAAAATATGTAACTTCGATTAGCGAAATGCTGAACAAAATTACCTGTGATTTGGATTCACTCCCAAATGTTGCTGTTTGGGTTCTGATGGCAGGATCTATTGTGTTTCACTTTAAAGCAATTCAATTAGGAGTCATTAGTCCTCTGAGTGATTACCAGTGGCCTATCGATAGAGAGGAAGGACACGCTAATTAAAGGGCGTTTAAATGTTTCTCAGTGTGGAGTAATGGGGAGAAACATAGCATTTAAAATGCAGTTTGGAGGAAAATATCCTTGCACAGCAAATGACCGACATAACATGTTCACTTTGCTCTCTGCAAATTCCCTTTATGGACGCATATACGAGAATGGATCCCAGAGGAGCTCTAAAATGTGGTCATACAACAGTCACCAAGGCACTACCAGCCCTGTTTAAATGTAGGTAAATATTCAGATGTTATGGTGAGAGGAAGACAGATAAACAGCCAAACTGATGTAATATCATGGCATGTATTTATCGCACATATGTGAAATTGAATATAAGCTTTCCACTAAAACCAAGGTGTGGATTATCTTTCTTTTTTAATTGACTGTCAGCGTTGCATCTTGGAGTTCATTGTATCAGAGATGGATAGGCACTTTCACTGCCTATCATGAAGTTAATTTCATTCTTAGACGAATGGTGGTGATTATGTTGAAGGAAGGTGACTTACTCTAAACCTGCTTCCCCTTTCTATAATAGGCTGCTGCTTTGTGAATGCAATAGCAATATATATGTGGAAATCATCAGGAGTGATGCCAAAGATTTTCTGTATATCAACAAGACGGATAAAGAGCGCCTTAATGTGTGCATATGGATGCATTAACCACACAGTATACGGAGTAATACAGCATTTAAACAGGTCACATAATATTTCATTTCTACTTGTATTTCTGAACTCTTACCATCCATATCGCAAGGACACTGCACCTCTCTAGTGTTGAGAGCAGTGCTTTGTGTTAACATAGTGAGAGAGTTATTGATTAAAGTATGATAAGAAGAAGCTCTAGTCCCAAAGCAGAGCCTCTACAGCTATGATTAAATATGCTGCACCGAGCTTGGACCTATATGTCACAGAAATGCTAAGCTTATGCATCTACAGTGTATACAGTAAATGATCTTCCTCACTAATGAAGAATCAAAGCGTATGAGAGCTCTGAAACCACACAGCCACTGCATTACGCCTCTTTAACACTGAAATAAAAATAGCTCAGGAGTGCACGCACCCTACTTTAGGAATCAAATGTTTGTCCCAAATCCAAAATGTGTTAAAGTCTGAATTATTTGGGACAGTCAAAGTAAATTATTATTATCATTATTGTTAGCCACACGAGGACTTGTGGAAGCATGACCTTCGAGGTAAATTAAGTTACCAGCTGCTTCCTTACATATTATGATTCATCTTTATTTATGTGAGGAGACTGAGAATTATTCAATACTATATTGTGTATACGTACATGTACAAGAACAGGAACCTCAGTGGACAAAGGTGTTCCTGTCCAGTCAAATAATTCTAGTAATAGGAATATATTACACTACAGAGAACTCAATACTTGACTCAGATGTAGATGAAATACAAACTATATGCAGATCTGGGAAATCAATAATAGGGACTAATAGTAACTTTAACTACGTTAAACCACCACGTTATCTGCATTTATAAAATACATTTTGTAAAATCTCTGATGGATATAAACTTAATTTTATATATCACCATTATGTAGCAGATTCAACAGTTTTGTAAACTTAAGTTCCAACTTCAAAATCTCGACCTTGTTCTGTGATATCTACAGCTAAACATATATCTTTAAAACTGACAAATATCCTCCACCAATAGTGTTTCTGTCTAATCATCTTCCTCTGAACCACAGGTTGACATGGCCAGAAAAGTACAAAGTACAAAAAATACCTTTTCTTTGTCCAAGTTTCAGTAGGTTCAAGATGATGCTGTAAGAAGAAAATCCAATTCACTATCAAAAAAAAAAAAAAAAAAAAAAAAAAACATCACTGGTGATCTACTTCTGTTCACTTAACATGTTTAGTGGATGAAAGAAGGATAAAGAAGTGACATACAATACACTAAAATAAGAAATTTCTGAGAGATGCAACATGTGAATTTATATCTCACATTGCGACAGAATTTCCAAAATGTGCATAAGTGATTCAAACAGATCAGAAGAAGTGAATGCATTATTTGCACCAACATACTCATTAGTTATGATATTTAGCAATGTTTTTATGGTGTAATTTTGCATGCCAATTGGATTCTTCTATCTGAGCAATGCAGCTAAAATAACTGTGAGAAATGTCCCCTTGGTCTGACTTTTATTCCTCACCTTATTCCCAATGTCATTCATTTGCCACTGAAGGTAACAAGCCTTTTCCACTCGGTGCTCTGTAACGGCAGACCTTTAATAGCCATTTCCCGGTGTGGCGAGGGGAGAGAGGGGGAACATGTTTATTTGTGTGTCTGCACATGCCTCTCCAGCGATTCTCTCTGCTCCACTCACCCAGCTGCTGGCTGGAGGAGTGATTCATGGGCCTGACAGATGCCTGGTGCAGCTGGATCTGTCCTTGATCATCCCAAAAGCCTGGACAGCACTGTCATTCACCATTGCCCAAATTATCTCTGTATTGACTGCAGAACCCTCTGTGACAGCGCCGTAATGGCTAATTACCCAGGATGCTTTGGGTACTTTTAAACCCCAGAGTGTTCTCTTGCTGTCTTGCCATGCGGCTGCTGCTGCGACTGCGTGTAGTTGTGAGGGCCACCGTTTACTCTCGACCCACCTGAGTACCTTAGCTAAGGATCCCAGAGCACGATGTCAGTGCAGCAGAAAAAGAAACAGCATAATGTTTTGTTTTTCAGAAATTATGCAGTGATACACAAATAACAAAACACTCGTGGGCTGTCGCTTGTGACATCTGATAGGAATGAAATGTGCACATAAATTAGCGTTTGCCTGTTCCTCTTTCCTCCTCTAAATGTCTGGAGAATGAGTTTGTTTGTTAGGCACAGAATAAATGATCAAAATCAGTCATGTTAGACTCATAGGGTAACTTAAATCGTTCTCGGTCTGTAAATACAAAAATATGTTTTATGAAGAAAACATGTAAGTTCAGTCAAAGCCCCCTGAAAGTTTTGTTAAATGTAAATTCAGTAAATTAAGCTTATCTATAACTATACAGCTGAAATGTTACGTGCAGACTTTGAGATGCACATCAGGAGGAGGATGACAGGAAGAAGAGAAAGGAAAAGAATGGAGAGACAGAAAGAAGGAAGGAGAAGGTGAGGGAATAGAGGGTACAAAATCCCATCCTGACTGTTAGAGAAGATGATGAGGTCCCCTGAGAACGGACAGAGCAGAGAGGGAGCAGCTTTTCCTCACAAAGACTCCAGTAATTTGCCACATCCTGTCCGCACACCCGGCATGGAAGCCACTCTGTCCTTAATTACTAGGATAACAAACCCATCCCCTCCCTGCTCCTCTGGTCCTGTTCTCCTTGTGTTACTTTCCCCCTCAGCCAACAACGCCACCACCCAGGCATCCCGCGCTCCTCCTTCCCCATCAGTGTCGAGGTAGAAATGGATGGCCTCTGCTGCTGTCTGCAGGCAGTGGACGGATGGACACCAAATAAAGTGATAAAAGCTGAGAGAATGGCCCTGCCTCAGTTAGCAGCTGTGATCTTGATGGACAGGAGCACGATAATGACACACAGCATTCACCTGGATAAACTAGTACCTCTGACAGCCCTGTTTTACACACACAGACACATACACACACACACACACACACACACAGGAGAAAGGCTTTAAACAAATACACTAGCACTGAACTGTCTCCCATCAGTGTCATAATGACCTAAAATATGCAGATTTTTAATAGCTAGTGCATAATTATTAATAACAGTTATATTGTACTAAAACAAGTAATTATTTTGTCTAAGGTAGAGCTGGGAAATAAATTGACTAATTTAATCAAATGAATTTTTTGCTCAATAAAAACATGAAAAATCAGACAATCAAAGTCAGTGCTTTCCCTGGAGTCCTTTATCCAGTAATTGTCAACATAGCCTTTTCAGCAAATACTATTTTATACGTGCTGTTTTTTTGTTGTTGTTTTTTTTGCTTTTTTTTAATATATATATTATTGTTGGTTACTAAAAAAAATTTAACTAAACTAACTAAAAAGCTACTAATGTATTAGGATTTTTGTTGCATTTAAGTAGACAGAAAAAATGTAAAGCATGATAACATCCCTAACACCGAAAGAAAAATTGAGATTTAAATTTGTTCCTATATTGTCCAGCTCTATTCTAATACAGAAATAAAAATACAAAGTTTTTTTTTACACTGGGTTTTATTAATAATTCTCAGTTTCAATGTGCATAAATGTGCATGTTAAGCCTAAATTTATACAATATATCTCCCCGATCATTCATATATTTACACAAGTTTTCATGCCTGTTCTAAACAGTCTAAGTTTAAATGCAAATGAGCTGCTGGTACCCCTAGCCCTTTCCTGTCGGCGCCATGTATACCATCATGAAGACACCCTGCCATGGTGCCAGGATGATGCTGGTGATTCTCATTGGTCTACTGGCTTAAGTCTTTCACTGACCTATCATTTTAGGCTGAATTAACCGAATGGTATCAGTGTAAGTTTCACTGTTAAGTGAGTGTTTTGAGTTAAATGTCAGGGCCCCCAGACTAGTTTTTTTTAGTGAAAGAGCCAAAAAAAAATATGAGCTGTCTGCTTTTAGTGTAAGAATAGGTCAAATCAGAGTTTATCAAAGCCAGGTCTAAAATAAATTAATCCAGATAATAAATTAAACAGAACTATACACTCATTTAAACTGAGATTATAAAATGAATGAAACACAAATGAATGGATAAAAAATAAAGTATTTGAGGAAATGTTAAAATGTTAGCTAGTTAGCCAACGTGGTGGAAAAAACTGATTTATCCTCCTGTGAAAAAACAAATGTTGGTCCAATTAACAGCCAAATTAACAGAGCAAATAATGAGTAAATAGAAAAGACAAATAGTTAAATAATAGGTGGGGGGAAATGGAAAAATTACAGTACGTAATAAGAGAAGCGTTGGTCCAGATTTCCTTTTCAGCTCCAGAACAGTTTCATGAAACTCTGAAGTGTTGAGTCTGTCTATCAAGTTTCTTTGTAGAATATTAATATTTTTCTGAGTTCACACCAAAACGGAAACTATTTTAAAAGTCAAACCTCCACATGTGTATCTATCTACTGAACTACATTTTACATTGGAGTTAATGTAACAAAATACATTTTAATATAGGTTTGGACTAAAATTAATCTTTATTAATTTCAAGTTACTTTTATGCCATGGTTTAATCTGGTTTAAAAACTGAATAGGTGTGGTGTATTAAGTGTGACTCTGCAAACCTTACGCATTGTAATGACATCACTATGGTGAGACAACAGGAGTACAGGGCCATGGCCTTTTTGTCTGGCCATCGTCTGTCATCCCAAAGATGGTGCAGTGTCTGCCTCAGCTTTATTTGCATTGGCTTTTGCATACGTATGCTTCATGCTTGGATACTGACTCCACAAAAACAAAACAAAAGGGGGGAGAGCGAGGACTGACAGTGCATGTTGCCTTTCTATGGCAGATACAGAAAAATCAGCTCAAATGGAATGACAAGGCTGAATTAGTGCAGTGTGTGTACGCTATTTTCAGTGAGCAGGCAGTGGGAGGATCTGATATTCCTGAGGGTGAAAGGGTTAGAGGGGTGTGTGTGTCTGTGTTACCAGTCACCTGCTGGTAAATCCTATTAGCAAGGCCCGGGGGTTAAACCAACCATCACCATTAAAGGCCTGTCAGGGGAAAGCCCACAAATAATAGGGCTGATCGCTACAACTCACAAATAATAAGGTGCTTTGATAGAGGATAATCAATTAGTGATAATAGGAAGAGACTTGACATTCGGAGTTGCATCTGAAAGGGGAGAAAGAGTCGGATAAAGACAACAACAATGTGTTGTAGAAAAATAGGAATTTAGACTTTATTTTCAAGGGATAAAAATGATTTTAACTCACTTTTCTACAATGCATGTTTTGACATTTACAGTGAGAATTAAACTACAGTTTCCTCTGTATGTGCAGTAGTATAATTTATTTGATCTATTTTTGTTCACCTATTACTAATTGATGGAGTGAACACTGACTGGTGGGTTTAAAGGTGACACAAAGGCAGGATATTTTATTTAAAACTAAAATAACTTGTGACTGAAGTTTGCATCTTAACTGTCCGATGTAAAGTTTGTTCACATCATCTGCAGCAGTTTTTCTCTTTAAATGGGACTTATGTCTTATGTATGTTTTTCTCTCACAGAACAGTGAGTCTGTAACTCCGACAGACACAAACATAAACCCATACATTACCCTTATGCCCCCATCAGAGTGAAAGGCATGGAGCAGATATTGTTAGTTGAGGATTATAGTGTCTCATTTAACATTTCCATATGTTTTCGAAAGCAAGGAAAATGAGGTGAGAAAAAACTGGCAAAGCAAGTGTTAAATGAGATGAGAAGTGACAGTTTACATCTCCAGCCACAATTAACACGTTGATGGCGTTTTTCGCCGGGCCCCTCACAGTGATAATGCCTGTTGTCAAATCTGTTTAGCACACCAAATCTCCTGGAGCCTTCAGCTAGGCAGCAAGCTTTTGACAGATTGAAGGTTCAGAGATAGGCTATCATGACAGATGGAAGCTGGCATCGATGTTCAGCTCTCGCCAATCACAGGGGACCTGCCCCCCTTATTCTGCGGGGCGCAGCTCCGCAACCTTCCCCCCTCTGATGGGAGCAGGGGATGGCATTGTTAAGCAGTGCATCTGTGAGACTCAGTCTCCTCTGATGGAAGCATAAGGCAAAGAGCTCTCAAGCAAAAGACGGCCACTGCTGTAAGCGCATTTCAGATATGATGGGAGGCTAGCTCAAGGGAATTGGGGAAGAGAAAAAGTTTGAAACATTTTGAGGAGCAGAGGAAGACCCAGGAGAGCGGAGAGTGACTGCAGCAAGCATCAGCTATTCAGTAATGCCATCATTAAATTTGATTATCACCTAAATGCTAGCAAATGCTCTGTACAGTCACAGCACAATGGAGTTTGACAGACACATTTACTAGATAGCTCTGATTAGCAAGATGACATTTTTCATCTGACCAGCAGAATCTCACCTGTTAAATGCTCAATACTGAGAGGAAAAAAATCAATTTAGATAACCTTAGCTTGTGTATAAAGTCCTCCTTAGAACTCATACTACAGTATGATTACCCTTAATGAGATCCATCTGAAATGGTGGCACAGGAGAAACTCATTAAACTGAGCTTGTTCTAATCAGACAGGCTTATATGGATTTTGCAGACATCAGAAATTGTTCTGAAAAAGAAAAATACACCAGGGCCTCTGAAACAGAAGAAGGGATTCGATAATTAAGTATCTGCCATGCGCTGATGATATCACGAGTGTTAATGATCACTGTAATGACAGTTCACGCAGCACCCAGTTGATTTACAATACACCTACTGTGAGACACCACTGTGACAAACACTGCAGCAAATATACCCAAGCAAAAACAGTTTAGTAGAGATTAAAAAGCCATAAGTTAGACCCAATAGGCACTTTTAGAGAACAGAATTAAATGCTTACTTGCACTACAAAATTTCCACAGGTAGATAACTTTGAGATGCAGCATTGTTGATTTACTTGCTGGCAGGCAGCCCTCTAAGTTGTTTGGTCTCTCCCTCCCTGTTTAGGCGAACACATTGTTGATTCAGACCCATCATGTTGAGGCTTGAGGTCACCCTGTCTCAGGCTTGGCTAGTTAGCAGCAGCCCACCTGATGGCCCAGAGGAAATCACAGCAGCAGCACTCACAGGAGAGGGCCTGACAGCCAGGCCCCGCACCAGAGAGGGGTCCATCCAGAGGGGGGGCAGAGAAAGGAGGGTCAGCATGGGGGGAGGGAGGCAAGAAAGGGAGAGGATTCTGGAAAGGAGGAGGGGGGAGGTCCTTCAAACGCAAGAGAGACGGCTAAAGAGGACGCTACGGTGAGCTGTGTTATGGTCACGGCTGCATTAAATGAGACAGTCTACAAAGAAAAACTACAAAGACCGAAGGGGCAAGAGGCGCATGTAAGAAAAGAAAACAAGGCTGAGGAAGTGAGTGGCACTAATTTACTGGGTGGTATGCCAGTAAGAGACGAGAAATGATGAAGACAATTCCTGGTTAAGCAACAGAAAAAGAGCAAAAAGGAGAAAGTCCAATCACAAAAGAGTAATGAAGATCCTCGTTGGCGTTGTAGTGACGGATGTTTGAATTTTGAATGAAAGCAAGGGGATTCCTTTTCAGGAGTATATATGGATCTATACAGGGGGCTGGTCTAGTGGTCTAGTTGTCTAGTCTTTTTTCAGCACCTAACAGGAGTTTCTGCTCAAGCAGAAGCAAAACTGCACTGTGTAAATGAAGTGAGGCATCAGTGTAAGTTATCCTGGGGCAGTGATGCTGCTCTTGCAGAGAAAATGTTGGCTGTAAAATGCTGTGATGAACAGCAGACATTTCCAGTTCACAAGTCTCCCGGTCTCTCCTGAGAGTCTGCTTCATCCCTATTATAGCCAATAATAGCCCATTGTAGTCAAATGCTCTTTCTCTTCACTGTGACTGAATGAGGACACATTATTTACTGAGAGGAGACAATGCTAATACACCGCCACAGAAAACTGCTGACAGGAAGAGGGCAAAAATCATAGGTTTTCCCTCCTAAAGGATTTAACACTTCTTTATATTTATAGTTATGTTTAATAACATCACCACAATCTGCCAATACACCTCCAGACAACCTCCACAGGCGCTCTCACTGCAGGTTCAACTACATGGTGGTAGACTGAAGCGATCCAACCCGGTGTCTTATTTCCATTCTCTCCAGCAAGTAATACTATATAGACAAAGACACGCTCATTTGGTGTTGGAAAATGAAAGACTTTACAGACAGTACTATAAAGACAAACAATATTTTACAGCTAAATGCAAAAAAAATAACGCTTACAAGGTTTTGGCATCTGTTTGTGAATAAATCTTAAATTTATGATCATGACTGGAAAATTGAAAGTGATTATGAGCAATGTCCAAACTGAAATGTAAAAGTTAACTAAATAAATGAGACTTTTAATGCTCAGTAAATGTAATCTGAAAAGATAAAAGCATTCTCCTCAGATACTTTTCAACACAACAGTAACTGCAACATGCAGATCAAAACCTCAGAGTGTCCATGTGCCACTGAACACGGTTTCCTTAGCTTTCCATTTTGTGCTTATGTCCAAAGGCATCCAGAGACAAATGCCTCACCACAAAGTCATACACCATTAATGCAGTCAGTGGTGCTGCAGCCTCAGAATCTTATTATCTTAGTTGGTTCAGCCTCATTAGCTGTTCTATGCATATTAATGGATGGGAAATGGAAAACTATACCCCATTTAAGAACAAAACATGCTCAAAGTACTCGCTGCTTTGAGGTTATAGGACATAACTCACTCTGCAAATTGCTATCATCGGGCTCCTGGCAGAACCCTGCTGTTTTCTTTACCCAAAAGCCCCTGGTTCCCTCACAGAGCCAGTGTTTCATTAACCTGCACTGCATTCAGATGCCATTATAGCTCTAATTATGGTACATGCTCTTGTGAGGAAGTGCCTGGGTTCTCAAAGACTTTTATGTTCGCCTGTCCTGTCGCCAAGGCCAGGGTCGTCCCCATTGCCGCCGAAGTTCCAGGTGGAAGAGATGTGCTAATCTCAGATGCATTGAAGCTGGCTTTGTAGACTTATGCAGGCTTATCTATCATGGTCACGACTGCATTAGACATAAGACCTTAAGTTTGCAGGCACTGAAGTAGAAAGGAGAGCAAATTAAATTCTTCTCATCTACCTCTTCAGCTGTGTCCAGATTGCATCAGTCAAAAAAAAAAGAAAAAAGAAACTTGTACTCTTGAGGATAACACTAACACCATCCAATGAGGAGGTAAGTCTTTATGTTCCATTTGTTCTTCACAATAGAAAGACAATAGTGTTACTTACTGGATTTACTGATTAGCAGAGGAAGATAATGACACCATGTTTGGCGGCCTACACCCAGCACATCTGCCAACACACCAATGGAGACCTTAGCTCAAGAAACAAATAAAACCTCTGTCCAGTGTCTCATTATCCATGAAAGTATCTTCTTGGCTTCTTCTGTCTAATCAAAGAGAAAGGAAACACGGGAACAAGCTGAAAAATTCCTGCAGGAGGGAGATTGAAACAGTTCCCTCAGCGCTGAGCATTGCTCGCTCACAGCAGATAGTGAAGGTAAGAAGATCCTTTGGCAGGTGTTGCAGGCTGTCAGAGCAGTAGATGAGCTCTGCTGCTGGATAACATCTTGCCAAATGCCCGAAGCTTGTCAGTTAACAGTCTGCCAGAGAGAGGTGGACAGCTACTAACCTCTGAGAGAAAAGACAAAGACCTACCGTAAGTTTCAAAGCATAAAAGAAAAGTATTGAGCTCCCTGAGTGCAATTACCAGCACTGTCACATTGATGAGCCACTTCCAAACAATGTTTTATTACTTTTTTTGCAAGTATTGGATGGAGATTGCATTTTAAAGGCTTTCGACCAAACATGAACAAAATGAGGGAGCTGAAACATGGTCATGGTGAGACTTAACAAAAAAAAGTTTAGGAATTCACTAAATCTACAGACTAATGAACAGCTCTTGTCCAATGAACTGAAAAACAAATTTGGTTATCTCAACCCAATGAGAAAAGATTTTTGTACTTAATAATTTTTGGTCAGCTTAAAGGACATCTACAAAGTACTGATATTCCAAACTATCACCAGCAGAGGGAAGTCATGTACCTGAACAGGCTTACAACTACCAAAACCATCAACCCTATGTATCACTCACTGAATAAAGTATAAAGCTCATTGTTTACTTATATGTATGGTATCATTAGGTTTTCGTCTTCAAACAAACACTAAATGATGTCTTACAATCTTCATGTAAGGTACTGTGTTAGCTGATAGTTTACATTATAGCTCTGTTATCTTAGCTCTGTTTTTAGACAGAAAACAGCCACAGTAAATCCATAAATAACCTCAGTTTTGGGTACAGGTTGTGTTGTCGACAGCACTAAAGATCTGGTTGAAATTGACAGAACTGCCAAAGTTTAGTCTAAACTGTGGATCAATAAACGATAGCAACATGTAACAACTCATAAACAAACTCACCCATACAGGAGAAACGCTCTGATTTCATCAAACTTCATTCTCGTGGTGAAAGCAACAATAGAACTTTTAACTTTTATCACTTTGTCACTTTCTTTGACTGTAAAAGTTGTCTCTTACTAGTTCTCCTCAATTCAGCTTGGTCCACTGGTGTTTATTGTCACCACATTAGGTGATGGACAAGTGTGACTCACTACTCCCTCTAGTGGCCATGTAAATCCCTTAGTATCACTGTGAATACATTCAGTTCATATCTCTGACATAATACATTGCTGTCTTTGCCAAAACTCTTTATTCTAAACACTAATAATACTTTTAGTTACTCTTTAGTAGTCAAAAGTAGAAATACTACATACAGCTCCTTTAAAGACATTTAATCTAAGTCTTATGGTACAGTTTTTAATTTGAGCCACATACCTAACTGGCTTTCAAACAAGATTTTGGTGATGTTTAATCAATTTCATCACGTAACATTGAATTCATCTTTGCATTGCACAGTTCAGATTAATCTCCAATCATGTAAGTGCTGAAATTAAGACTGAATGAAAGAATTTATCCAAAACAGCCTGTGTCATTATGTCTCATTAAAAACGTGAAAAGTTCCTGTTATATATCTGTGTAGGTTCTCATTTTCCCAGGTCAATGTTCTTGGTAGTTCTTCTCAGTTCAAATGGATGTTCAAAAGGTTTTGATCTTCTGAAAATGTTTGGTCCCTCATCCCAGTGACTTCTTCAGGTCTGAAGAAAAAACTGAAGTGTAAACAACTGAAGAAGTCTCTGGATTGAGGGACCAAATGTTTTTAAAGGAGCCAAATCAGTCCATTTAAACCAAGAAGAACTACCAAGAAGTTCCCGATATACTACTCCAGGCATCATAGTTTTATGAAATGGTATTAAATACCTTTACAGAGGGCTTTTATCTATCCCAATGCAGAGATATGTGACGATGTACAAGAGAGACAGAAGAGAAGAAAAGACGAAGACAGAGGTGGACTGTGTTTCCAGTTGATTAAGCGGCATATGAGCAACGTGTAGCTCATTATGTTTCTGATGTATTTTGTTTCATCCAGGGTTGGGAAAAATCACAGATCACTTAGCCAAAATGTTTCACTGTTTGCCTGATCAGATCTTCTTATTGATATATCAACTCTGTCGAAATTCCAGAATTTTTTATCTTATTTGTAAATCAGAGGTGTAAGAACATCCATAAAAGTAGTTCTGTCCATCAAAATACCAGTCCATGGTCTAATAACTATAAAATATGCATCTTGTTAATTTCATCAAATTTGCTCATCATCACCACCTAATGTTTCCACTTTTACTGATATCTGAAACTACAGCTACACTCATTTTAACAGATATAAATTCACAATATAAAGCAGGAAAGAGCAACAAGGAGCAATTTAACACAGTGAGGTAAACATACTCATACTACCTTAATGCAGAAAATATTTTAATTCAATACAAGTAAATAGTAATTTAAAAAAAATCTATGATAGTAAATTTACTTTAAATGACTTCAAAACGTTTCAGTAGGTTAGAGCCTTCTTTCAATTATTAGTACAGAACATCATGATAAAAGTGTTGATGAAACATTGATGAGGAGACTCTAAACAGAGACTTAACCAAGGGTCATGAGGAATAATGACAATTAGTTACTATTCAAAGGATTGATGCATGGACTAAATAATAATAATTAAAAAAAAAAACTGATAGAGTAACAAACAATATTTTGCAAAAGATAAAATAAAATGATCCCTCTTGATAACTAGTATTTGGTATCAATATCTAATAAAATATTATACCATATCACTGGCTATATATATATATATAAAGATCATTGTCTATCCTCTACAGTAATAGAAGAATAGAAAAACTGACTTTTCCTCCTTCTACTGTTTTACTTCTCTTTTCTGCTCCTTTTCTGTCTAATCCTGTCTCACCATATTTTCTACACTTCCATGAAATTGGGAGTTTATATGCAGGGTTAGTCAGTTCATGGTTGATCTGCTTGTCATAATAATATACAGGGTTTCTACAGGTTTCAACAAGATACATTTAAGACTTTAAGGCCTTTTAAAAACTATTATGAAAGAAATTGAAGACATATTTCACTTCTCAGGCCAGATACCACAGCACTTGCACTCACCCATATCAGATGAAAATAAGGAACAATTCTAACGTATTAATCCTAAAAGTAGTTATTTTTTGGTGACAGTACACATCACATCTCTGATGAGAGCAGACATCACATCACTGTACATGCTCCGATAAATTCTGAAAAGGCTGCACAGTTTGTATTAATGGTTACTGTTTTTTATGGTTTTGTTTCAGATCGGTCAATATACTTTTTTTTTTTTTTTTTTTTCACATGTACAAGCAGCACAGAATTAATGCAACTTTATATAAAAGACTTTATCATCTTATTTTTTAAGACTTTATTTAATGGTTTAGTAACATCTAGTGGTGAAATTGATGTTGCAACCAAGCAAATATTCCTCTGTCCTCCTCCTAAGGTGGCCACTAACAACTGAAAATGTTCCTAAAAATGTACCACAATAACGATGATGATAAAAATAAATAAATAAATAAAACCTTCTGTATGTGACTTAATTTCACTTTTCAGACATTTCAGAACCTAAAAAACAAATAGCACAAATCCTCAAGGTTTAAAAATATGACAAAAGGTTTAGAAGACGTGCTAATGTCCTATTGAATAGATAAATTGATTTAAATGACAGCAGCATGTTTTCTGAGTAATGCTGATCCCACTGATGATCATCGCCCAGAGTGCAGCTGGTTTGGATTTACACAGTAAAAGTATAGTTGGTTCTCTCAGATCCATTACCCAACAGTACAATGGAAACAGCATGAAAAACCACCAAGACTCTGATGGTTCTCTGAAGAGCTGTTGGATCAAACCAGGCCTTGTGTGACATAAACTTTACAACTGGTAAGTAATAGGACTTCAATGGGATGCCCAAGACACTCTGTTTCTGGTAAATGTCTCATGTTTCATCTTAGCAATAAAGCTGTTTCAACTGTGGCTAAAATTGTGGCTTTAATAAAATATATATACACATACTGCTTTTACTCTAATGTGTTTACTGATGCGTCAACACTGGCTGAAACTGCAATTTCACAAAATGAGTTATTTCATTTGTTGTAAGGAACCAAACTGTCATTAAAGAATCTACAGCTTTTCATCCTAAAACAGAAGGTGAAAATGTCTGAAGTGGATGGTTGATTTACAAAACCAGTTAACAGAAGCCTGTATCATAACTCCTTTGTATGTTAAGGTTTGCGTATTAAAAGTACTTTGGTTACGGTTATTATGTTATTTCTTTTAAACATAACTTTCCAGACATTTAATGTGTAGAGGGTATGCATATTATGTCACTGTGGTTACACCCACTGAGTGGGTGGCAAAAAGAGGGACATAAAGAGGAGTGGCTTTGGGTTGAATAGTATGAACACTTTAGAACAATCTAAAAAATGGGGAAGAGTTGTGCCATTGATTGCAGAAATAGGTTTAAAAAACACTCAGATCTAAGTTTTTACCGGCTATTTACAACCAAAGACAGAAGAAGCAGATGGATCGCTGCATTTCGTAGCAATAACTGGAATCCAGGCAATGAAACCTGGATTTGTGGTAGTGATTTGGTGTCAGGTAACATTAATTTATGCTGTATTCTTGGGTAAAATTACATATTGTTTTAGCTAACATTACTGCTTAGTAAAGCTCTTAATGTTAGCATCTGGCATTTAATTCAATTTTATATTTCATTTAAGCCAAGTACACAGTGTGTCGTCACACATCCTCACCCCTGACATAACAACAAACATCAACGCTGCAGCATGTGAACATGTCTGTCCTCGTCCTGCCATACATGTCCAATAAGAAGTCCAAACTGTCCCTGTCTTCTGCACAACAATCTAAGGTTTCAAAGGAGGCTCATTCATTCTCTATGTCTCACCTTTACAATTAGTGAATGGTAACGTTAGAATCCCAGGTGGGCGCTTGGGCAAGGCCCTTTACACTATACATTCCTACACTTTGTAGCATTGGAAAAAATTAAAGGTGGCCATATCACCCAGTTAGGTCATAATATTGGCTGAAACAGGTCAGTGTTACCGTCTCTAAACAGGGTGTTTGGTCCACCTATACTTCAGGTACATTCAGCAAAACCTCATTCATTTTCTGTCTTCTTGAACTGAAGCTGTTTTATTGCCCCAGAATCCTCAGATTCACTTGCTATCTTGATTAAATTGTTTGTCAGTTTGACTCTGAAATAACATATTAAAACACCACAATGACACAACAAAACAGGCTGCAGAATAGCACAGTTTTTCAGGAACTGTGGTGGGTTTATGAGACTTCAGGGCTTTGTTCCTTGTGGGAGAAAATTGTATGACAGCAATAAAAGCTAGCAAAAGTAGTTATTCTAAAAATAGTATTCATGTAAATGGGTGTTGACTTAAAGGTTGGGCTTTCTCAGCTGGTAAAAATAATCAAAACTCAAACTAACCATTTCAAAGACTCTCATGCTTCTCCAAGTCTGTGACTCTCTCTTATACTGATGTCCCTGAACTACTCCTGTCTCACATTCAAACCTGAACATCCACACACTGATATTCATCTCAGCAGCCTTCCAACTTTTTCATACTCTGAGGTTACACTTTAACCATTAAAGACCCAAACATATACATATATATCTAAACCGTTTAATCCCTGTTAATCCGCTAATCCTAACAATACATGCAAATAACTGGTGTAAAATACAGTTATTTATCCTTTCATGGTCATCAGATATGACCCATTTGGTTACCATGGAAACACCATCATCATCTTCTACAACATTGATTCTCCAGTAAAACCCATGGAGTTGGATCAATAACAGTGGATGGACACACTGGGTTTATGTTCAGTTAATGAGACTGGACTGAAAAAGACACTTTTTCCAAATTCGTCTCTGTTTTGATACAAGAGCCTTTGAATATATGATTTATACTGATAAGTGTGAAATACAGAGGATAATATTATAATAAATGGTGAAAAATCCCTTAAGAAAGGTCAATAGAGAGAAAAATTCATTTGGGAACTGTCACAAACGTAGCACTGGGTCTTTATGGGTTAATCTGATATCTGATGTTGTGAAACCAAGATTTTGCATATTTTGAAACACAATAAAACAACTTACAAATTCAGAATAATTTTTTTTATAATAATTAACAACATTTAATATTTTGCTGACATAAAATTTTATGTGGATGATATACATATAATAAGGGGTGATATAGTCGCAGTTACAATTTATTTACATACAAACATAATTTCCAAAACACAGGACTGGTTATACATTAGTGGTGTAACTTAACACTATATGGCACGTATGTTGTGCAATGTAAATCATGTGCTAGCTGTGAAAAAAGTTTTGTGTTGCACCTGCAATATACTAGTTCTCCTGGGACAAACTCAATCCTTAAAGGTGCTAAACAGCACTTTATATTTAGAGTGCACAGGTAGGTATAGTTTTTTCTTATTATTTCTAATATCCAGCTGAAGTAATCCCATGAGATGCTAAAAGTGACCTCATCTGGAAGAGAAGAATAGGATCACTAATTTCTCTCCAGTGAGTTCCACTTTGTCTCCCCTGCTTACACTTAGATGATAATCAATCTTACGTATTATGTCAATACATTAATCACTACAGTAATTTATCACGTGAAAGTACAAAAGGAGCTCTGAAAATACAAAACAAGCAGTCTTAGTATTTTGCTTCGAGTTACATTAATGTTATGATTTTATAACATATAAAGAATCACATAAATCTATACACCGCTACACAAATCCTGTCTGACTAATTGACTACAGAGATGAATATGACTGATTAAATATGCTAATACGGTCACAAGAGTGAACAGACTTCAAAGCATTACATGGAGAATATGACAAGTGATATTGATCCTTTAACACGAGTGTCCATAAATCATTTCAGTGTCCGGTCGTTGATGACACTGACCACTTATGGAAGATTTCAGGAGAGTTAGAAAACAGGTTAGGATGTTTTTATTTCCATTTCCTTAAGTAAGAGCGCAAACCTTTTGAATTAATATGAGCTCATGATTGAGAACACTGTTGAGGTCTGCACACTTGCAATGTTCAGCACTAATTCCAATAAACCTTCTTCCTATCTAAATAATTTTGCTTTAATTATAACTGCCATAACAATGAGCCACAGCGAGATAAATAAATAACTTCACTGTCCTCCCTGGGATTGTGCTGATGCGGAGGCCTGCCTAGGCATTATAAACCTAATTAGCAGAAGATTACTATGCAGTGTGCAAGGCTGTGGTCCAGAAAGACATCATTAGGTCTTCTGATGGGGATATGCCTTCAGCACATTGATTCTTTTTCGCTCCAAGAACAATGCAGATTGCATACTTTATAATTGGGCTTTCAGGTCACTTGTGACTTCACTTCCACTATGTTTGCTGGCGATCTCTATTCAAACAAAAGAAGCCGATAACAAAAAGACATTCCCGTTGAGCTCAAGAAATGAAGAGGATGTTCATGGATTATGAGACACACTGGAGAGACTCCAAATAAAAAATCATGTGAGCAATTAATGTTTTAAGAATATTTAACTAGCCCACAAAGAAAGAACATTAAGCTTTTGAATAGGCATAATATAATCAGATATTTAGACAGTTGATGTCAGGATACATTGAGGTCAACAAGGGTCAATATAAGGTGTCAACAAAAACACTACTATACATTGTATAGAATTTACTGAGTCACAATACCATCAAACATTTTCTCTAAGTGTATTATTTTAACATAAATGCACATTTACTCTCTCTAATGTTTGGAATTTTCCTACTTGCTTCTTTGGTGGCAAACAATGCCCCAATGGCAAAACCTAAACATATCATGAAGTTCAGTGATTCTCTGATAATACTGTTCCTGCTTGTTTAATAAATCAATCAATCAATCAATAATTGTATAATAAATTTAACAAAATAAACCAAATGCTGATATAGGTTCATACCAATAACAAAAGAATACCCTACCAGGGCAGAATTTAGAAGATTATTTTACAAATGTAGTAAATTACATATTACTGGTGATCACTTTAAAAATGTATCTGAATTACTAGTTACATAAAGTGATGTAACTCATAACAATTACTTTCTGATTATGTTTCTGACCATATTTCAATAGCTGTTAATCCTTGAAGCCCTGGATCCATGTTTGTGGTGACTTCCAAATATTTTTTTTATCAACAAATTAACAAATTAAAATTTCTTAAATAATTTATCAACACTTTTTCTTATGCATTCCAATGCAAAATACACCTTGTCTTATATTTAATTTACAGATTATGTAGATGTTCAGCTCAATGTAAATTTCAAGTTTATTATATCAAAATAGGGAAAACCGATGAAGTTACTTACTCAGGAAAATATATCATTAACCGAACGTAAAACAACTATCAACAGCCACTGCCATTTATCAAATTACATGGGTTTTACTTGTAAATCAATGTTACAGACATATTTGATGCTACTATAAAGCTGCAAGACTACGTATTATCTGAAGTACTTATTGTGATAATTATTGTATTGTTAGTTAAGTTAGTAAACATTTTAAATCAGTAGATGCTTCTGGTTACCTGTGGCTGTTTAGGGCTTTGAGGGTTACACAAGTTTTATACTGTTCGATAATACTAGAACCCCTTTCTGATTTCAGGAGGAATTTCTAGGACAACCAATCAGAGGCAGACTCAATCAAGCCAATCAAGAACAATTATATTACACTTTATATTATACAATCATAACAGTTATAATTAATTCAATGCCTGTCCTGATATAAAGACAGATCCTTGTAAGCCATCATACCTTTGAACAATCAAAAATGTCCTTACTTGTCTTTACTGACATGTTTTACCCAGAATTATGCCATTTAAAAGCATTCCTGTGTATCTGTAACAGGAAAACCAACACAATAAATGTTGATTTTTACCTAAATTAACGGTTATTGGTAGTAACCTCTTTGTAAGCACCCACATTTTAACTGTACTTTAATTACACCTTCTTAAAGTCTGCAATGGGAAATCAAACTAGTGTGTTTCGATCCCATTTTCTGAACAAAAACAGCTTCAAGACAAAAATGCTCCACAGGTGGAAAATGATATTCCCTTTAAATTTGTTCAGAAGTCACATCTAAAATGAGATTATAATTAAAAAAAAAAATCTACATTAAAATACATTACATATGAAAAGGGTGAAGTGCCTTAAAAAGAGTCATTAGGTCCCCAAATGGCATGAACTCAAGAAGCAGAGTAAGAAAACATCATCTTTCTGTTTTATTTGCATCAACTCTGCTTTATTTTTCTTATGCAGAATTTAATATCAAGATACATTTTTTTCTTTTTCTTTTTTTTTTTGATGGTTACCCAACCTGTACTACAGTCTTTTCTTATAATAAATTGAAGAATAAAATTATTAGATCTAAATTTACACATAGGGGTTTTAAGGCTGTAACCGTTAAAACTATGACAACCATAAATATTCTAACGCTCTCTTCGGGTTGTCCTGCTTGGGTTGCGTTTTGCTTGCTTACTCTGCATTCCTCTATGTGTGTTCATAAGAGGGCTTGTTTAATCAGCTTGCTTACTGGCTTCCTATCTGGACTCAGCCGTCGTATGCCTGTCTCCTCCGCCTCGTTCTCTTTGGCTGCCGTTTGTAACAGAGCGCTACAGCCCCATTTGAGGTATGATAATCAGCTGATTAGCCAGCGAAGTCCTTTTCCCTGAGGCTCCTTTGTGTGCAAAATCCTCACACTCAATTGACATGTGGACATCATCAAGCTGATGAAATGCAATTGTAATGAACAAGTGAGGCAGAGCATCTGCAGTGGGACCCTGAACGAAAAGGACCCTTCCCTCCTGACATGCTAATGCTGAAAGCTGCTCTCTGCCTGTACTCCCCGTGGGTCTCTCATGGAAATGTGAAGAGATGCATATTCAAACCAGCGCCTTCTGAGGGGGCTAGATGTACGGAAGAGAGAGATGGGAGAAAAAATACTGCGTGGACTTGGCCAAATGCTAATTCTAAGACAGATTATATTGCATCACGCGCAGTAATGATCTGACAGTTCATTTGTGAGGAGAGTTCAGGATCTGAGGTTTAATGCTTGGGTGGACGCAGGTGCTGAGCCCCAGCTCCTCAGAGCTGTCAGAGGAAAGCAGGGGGCTGCTGTCAAATTATCCCAGTTAAAAAGGCTGAGGCGCCAACAAATATGAAAGACATTTAAGAAATTAATGCATTCGTATTCAACACATATTGCAACAGCGTTTCATTAGAGGTGCTCTAGTCATATTAAAACTGACATCTGACCTTTCACATTTCTCCAAGGCACTCAGGAACATTCTTATTACATACACGCTAAAGTCAAAGAGAAGGTAATTGTGATAACTAGCAATAATTAAACAAACTGACATTTTAGCACCATCATTTTCTCTATTATTCTGTTCTTTTGGCATCACAGTGCTGGATGATTAGAAAAAGCCACATTAGTGTTAGTGAGATTCCTTAGGAAAAAGATATAACTTGTGAAAACACTCAAGGCTTTTGCAACTATCGCTTTCTGCCTAAATATAGTATCATTCCATCTTTTGCTCGATTTGCGTTATCAAGGAGACTCATTGCATTACCATTGCTGCTTTGTTACTGCATAATCTTGCTGTGATTATGATAAGCATGCATAATAGAGACAAATTCCATAAAATATCCACCATCAACATTTTCTGCTTGCATGCATAAAACATTCAACATTTATCATAAACAGATACAAACAGGAAAGTCATGAAGACTATCAAAGTCAGGATTTCATGAATTACAGTCAGATCATTTCTCAGCACCATTCTTCCAGATGTTTTGTTGTGCAGCAGCTTGTAAAGTTTATCTGTGTACCTCTCACTTTTTACAAATGGATGGCATATTCAGATTTTGGCACATGTATTGAATGATGAGTTGGATTATGAAATGCCTGCTACCTGCAATACAATGTTGATATTGTATATTTCTTCAACCACAGATGTGCATCTCAACCAAAACAGTTTCATATGAACATTTATAGAAACACACATATCAGCACTATTAAGTTTTAACAACTTGCAGAGCTATTTGCAGACAACAACAAAAACAAACTCCACTTATATTATCAGGTAGTTGTAACTATTTAGGTAGATTTAGTCATTTAAAGCTCTGACTAGGAGATAATACCGTGGCTTGGTTTGAAAAGGTCTGCAAATAATGTGGCAAAATATGATTCACAATTTATCTATTAATATTTAAACCAAACCACAATCTTTTCCTAACACTAACCAATGATTGCATATTACTTACACGTAAAAACATACATTAGTTAAAACTCATACTTCACTCTGTGGTAGCACTGTCCATAATTTTGTACATCCACAATCCACCCCATCTGTTTCCTGCCACTGAGGAAAAATAAACCAATAGCAGATCTGTGGGAACTGGCAAAGGCAACGTTATATTCTGGTAATAGAGTCAGAAATGCGAGTACAGTTGGTAGAGGTCAAGCCAGATAAACAGACTGATGATGCCATACATATTGTTCTATACGGATAGATGTAGGGCATTACACCTATGGCCTCTAGCTGAGATGCTTTGTGATGACAGGACCTTTGGGCTTGGACCTCAGAGGCAGAGCAAATGGGCAGTCAGCAGGCCCCCTGCTTTATGAGCCTTTTGGGTCACCGAGGTGGTGGGGGCTGAGAGGATCAAAGACCCTGAAAACCAGCTTTGCATAGCTCAACTCTATTCCTAACCCGGTGTAAGCAGCTCTAGACCCTAGGCTCTGAGGTGGGTTCTTTCTCACCAGGTGTTCGAGATGGCGTACATGTCTTCAGGGTATGGAGTGCCGTTGGCCGCCCAGGACTACACATGGTGCTGGGGGTCAAACATGGAGCCATGCTGGACCAGCTGTCGCTTTGCTGTTTTGCCCCAGCCCTGAGCCAGGCCTGCTGAAGAGGGCCAGATGCGCACACTCCGTCACATCCACAGCTCAACACAACAAGGGCCTCGCAATCTGACCTCGGTACTTTGGCATTATTTTGTCAAGGAAAGTAACCAAAACATGTTCATGGAGGAATCCAACTTCTTCCACTCTGAAAAAATGAATGTGGAAAGTGTGCATACAGTTTCTTTGTATTCCCTCAATAACTGGCAGGGCCACTGTTCTGTGTTCCCGTTCAGCATACAAGGGCATCCATTAATTTGGAAAGGCTAAGATACCACACTCTCATACGCATGCATGCAGATCACAGAGTCTGCACCGCTTTGGAAGCAGCAGCACTCCATCTTCTGTCTAACTGCAGCTAAAAGCATGAAAGCAGTAGTGAGATTTCATTTGGCTAACTGACTGAAGGCACTGAGGGAGTAAAGCTCGCTGGAGAGATTTATACACCCGGCCTGATGCCTCCTGCTCCCTGTAATAGAACAAAAGCTTGTTGTCTCTTCCAATTACAGATGTCAAAACGCTTATTTTGAGGGTTGTGATCTTTTCCCTTTTAATCTGCAAAGATAAAAGGTCTCAGCTTCATTAGCATGTGTTCTCTCCCCCCAGACTCAGATTCCCTGCAAGCAGCCAGCTCAGCCTTACAGCCTATTATCCACTCTTGGGGCCATTAAGGTCTAACATTAATGATGTGTAATTAGCATATGATGACAAATAATAACAATGTACTCCCATTCAATGTAATGGGGGGTAGGATAATAACATGGAATCCCACTGTTTCAACCCTACATAAAGCTCACAATATCTATGTTTTATTGCCCACGCTGTTGTTCAAAGGTATAATGGAGTGGGATGCAGAATGTGTGCATAAATTATTTAAATTAATTTGTTTATCTAGAAATTTCACAATTACAATACATCAATAAGTCAAAGTGCTTAATCTGCACAAAAACATGCCTGTAGTTTAATCATACTCAGTAACAACAAAAACAGTAGATTTTTGTTTCTGATAGTGACAGATTTTATAGTGCAGTATGTGAGACTATTGTTAATAGTTGCTGTTGTGGTACCGTAATGTCTGACTCTATGAGCGTTTTTGTATCCACTCAATTAACCAAACAGATCAGTAATGGAAATTATGTAGCTCTCTCTAGATTGTACCTATACTCCGTATTTATAAATCATATATTAAAATTAATGACAGTGAGAACTGTAGTAAAATGGAGGGGTATTAGTAGACAAGTGATCAATTATGCTGTAGAACAGAGGCAGAGCAATCAGAAGTGACAGACCGTCTTCAAACGGCTCTTCTCATCCATTAAACAGGCTGCCTGTTTGTGTCAGCTGTGGGTCTGGAAGAAAACCATACAATTAAAGAGACCCCGCATGTTTACACACACACACACATACACACACACATTCATATGCAGCTACAACATGAAGCATCTTGTATTGTGTTTTGTGTAATGCAGCCCACCCTATTTTTTTCTTTTTTTTTTCTTTTTTTTTAGTTTTCACATCTGTCACAAAACAACCCATCACCAATTATATTGAAGCACAAACACGGCCGTTTTCAAATTTGTTGGTTACCTCCTGTAAAGAAGATGGTGGGGCATCTCGGAATCAAACTAATCAAAGCACCTCAAAAGTAGAAACTGAACGAATATATTGACAAACACAAAATGAGGTGCTGTTTAAATAAACAAGTGGGAGATGTGAGATATCCAACTGTCTTTGTGTGAATAATATCACTGCATTTATCAGAGAAAAGGCAAAAAAAATTGTCAAACATTTAATTATCTGCATTAAAATATGCTTTTTAGTATTGTTTTAGTAATTATTTCTCTTCATTTCTACAAAAGTATAGCACAATGATAAGAAAATATTCACTTTGTATCCTTAAAGTATAAGAAATCTCACTGAACAGGAAAGAAACAAAAAATAAGGAATCAGTGCAAATAGAAAAGTGTACATCTCACCAATTCCAAATTGAATTTGCTCTCTGGAAACACAGACATTCTCGTTTTTCAAGCGAGCAATACAGGGCTATTGGAAACCCTGTTTACAGCAGCCAGATCTCAAATTGACTTGCTAATGTTAACTTTTATTCCGTTGCCATGGGTTACCATGTCGTGTGATTTGACACCGAGCTACAGACACTGCTGATTAGTAGCATCCAGTTCTGTCCATCTCTGTGCATCACTGAACCATCTGGTCATTTATTCACTAATAAGCCCCTAATGGCCCAAATATTCAGCGGCCTGTCATTGTGACATGGCAGAAAATGCCTACATCTTTCAACTCGCCTTGACATGTTGCTTGTTTCACATCAAAACTCGTCATTTACAGGAGAGAAACTCAGAGGGGTAAAAACTTGACCTAATCTGCAGTGTTAACACAGAGGCAAGGAGCTTTGTTATCAGCTAGACTGACTGAACGGATGTTAATGCATTCATCCTTCCCCACTTCAAGATCTTCTTTTCTGCCACAGGGAGAAGGATATGAGTGCTGTCAATAGGAATTTGATTATGCACACATTGATTCTACGCTCAGAAAAGAAAGATTATGCACAGCCCTGACTGTGAGATGCTGTGAGAGAATGCAACATGCACCTCTTTTCTGTTTTTTTTTCTTTTTCTTTTTAAAGCATGGTTCTGCAATGTGTTCATGTCCAACCTGTCATTTGTCGCCAAAACATTGACTTTTTGCTATAAATATTTCTAGATGAACAAAGCCAGCTGGGATTGTAATTGGTGACATGCAACCATAAATTTAACCTTTCCTGGGACACTGGTGGCAACCAATTAACTAGCCATTGAATAAAAAATATCCTCAATTATCTGTCTCATTATGGCTATGTTGGCCTGCATGTACAAAGAGCAAAGAGCAAAGAAGATGAGCTAAACAGGAAAAAAAAAAACTTGTCACTGTTTATTCTCATATTCATTTATGAAGTTAAGAGCTTGGAATCAGGTTGAAATACATACTAACTATTTAATTGTTGAATGCTTATTATTGTGATCAGTTATCTGACAGTTTAGCAATTATGAAATCAGCCATATTGTTGTAAATGAAGAAGTGCTTTAATACATCATTCTAAATGAAATCCTGAAACAGCCCTTTTCTCTATCATTGGTCTGATTGGAGTGTGAATGAGCTTCATGTTGACCGACTGGTTGCAGAACCTCTCTGTCAACTTAACTAGCAGCCCTGGATGGTGTGAATGTATACTTAACTCCCTGTCACTTAGCAAGGCATGCACCCTGAGCCTCCATCAAGACGAGCTAAGTAAGATGGAAGACGAGCAGGCTTTGGCTGGAAAGGAGACGGGAAATGCCACCTTTGGTGAACTCGCTTGGGACCAAAATCTCTCAGTCTTATTTGAATGTTGTGCTAAGGGTGAGAGGATACAGAGCGCATGTCTCTCACACAGTTAATATAATTTCTATTGTAGAAATGTTAGGGTATAGCTGTTTGAGGGATTTACTTCATACTTGAAGCATTCACAGGAAAATCCCTATTCTGGCTCATCCTTTCCCTGTTTAAATCTCCCACCATGCATTGGCATTGCAAAACCAAACCGCAAGCAGAGGAAATCAAATTATCTATGTCTTAAACCATCAGGCTTCATACCGAAATAAAGTTGAAACCAAAAGCATTTGATACAGGAAAGTGAGGGTAAAATGTTTTATGTATGCAGTACAAATCCAGGACTGAATTCAGAGAGAGGGGGGGTATATATATTTTTTGAGTCCACTCTTTTAGTACTTTTAATTAGCCAAAGTATTCTGATACAAGCAGTGCAGCCTGTCTCATGCCACTACTGCTCTGTGGTCTAATTTATGTAAACTTGTTCCATTATATAGGCTGCTGAGAGTATCATTAAGGTTTGGCTTGGTTTTGGGACTCTTTTTTAAAAGCAAACCTAAAATAAAGCACAGCCAGCTCATCTCATTTGCTTTGTGTGTTGGATGTGTATTCTAATGAATGGCTTACAACAATGCGACCTGCCAGTGCAAATAATTAACCTTAAGTGAATCCAATTACATACTTTTATGCCATCGCAGAAGCCTCCAAAAGCAATCATGTATGGCTTTCTCCAGGAATGTTTTGCTGATACAGAAACTAAGTAGAGGATTCTGGGTTATTCTGTAGCAACAAATGAACACTGAGAAGTCTCTTTATGCTCAGAGAGATATCTAAAGAGGAAGAAGATAAACAACAATTATACTGCTCTCCCTGTCAGCGCAGCATGCCTCGGGTCAGTCCATTAGAGATCACTGTTTGGTGCACTCTTGTGCTGGAATAAGAAGTGCACCCGTTTGCGGGCAGGCTTTTGACTGGCAGTTGGGACCTGGAGACTGTGTGTGTTGTGAGCTGCCTGCGAATGCTGAGGGGGTGTGTGTGTGGGGGGGGGGTGGATATCCAGACATAAACTTCCGCTGTCAGCATGGGCAATCATGGCACTTCATTGTCCAGCAGCATCATTACAATATGGTTATCATCTGAGCTTGAGTCTGACACCTTCTCCAGGACCTCTCCAATCACCCCCATAGTAGGCTTCAGTACCAGGCAGTCAGGGCAAATCTCTGCTTTGTGCTTGTCTGCCTTAATAGACTGGATGTCACTTCTGCCTGTGGAATGTGCCCGGTCTTCAGCTGTCAGTCAGAGGCGCGGGTGTCAGGCCGGAGCGTGGCTGGAGCCGTCTGGATTAGAGGGTAGTTACCATAGCTGTCAGATTACTGACAGCCTGACACCCCCTCTCCCAACTTCCTCTTATTGTTTCTTTGTTTCTCTCAAACATCCTCCAGATGGGAGAATTACCAACCAGAAGAGGGAGAGAGAGAGAGAATGAGAGAGAGAGAGAGAGAGAGAGAGAGAGAAATGGGAGGTGAAGGAGGAGGGTGCAGGAAGGGAGGGATGGGAGGGTTAAAAAGCCGAAGCGGGTTTTAAAAGTTCTATGCCACGTTAGCTTTGTGATGAAGTAAAGTGTGCTTGGTAGATTCCCATAGAGAGAGAAGGAAGTGTAGAAGGAGAATGAAAGAGAGAGCATTACACCTATTCCCACCTCTCCTTGTTATCTTTGGTATTCATGTCAAGATAGGTGATTGTGTTGGTCATTAGTGTTCCTATACCCTACAGAGTATCTTAGTTAGTACCTTTGAGGAAAGCTTCATCTTCACTGAATATTCACCTCTATGACTGCACCTGTCTCATTCATCTGGAGGGATGTTGGAGATGTTCTTTAATTTCTCTTTCTTTTTAAGACAAATGAACAGGCGTAATGTAGAGATGTAGACAGGCATGATAAAAAAAAAAAATCACTTACATACTATAACCTATAATGAATTATAGAATCATCCATGGTTTCTGAAAGTATTTTAATGATTGAAGAAACTGTGGGTAGGCTTCGGGTCAGCACTTGTCTTTACATTTTTTCAGCCTTCTCATTTCGCTGACCCTGCATGGGTGACACTGTCATTCTGCCATTTTCAAATGAGCTCTAGACTAACAGCACACTCTACATTAGAGAAGAAGACGACTATGAATAAAAAAAAAAAATCTACGGCCTATTGTCTGCTAACAGTCCCATTTAAGTCTACAGCCTAAAGGGAGAATTATTTTAATATGAAATAATACTTTATTTGATGAAACCGATCATTAAAAAAAAAGAGAAAAAAAGAAAGAAAAAAAAAAGCTCAGTGGCGTAGCATGATTCAAAAAACATTCTTGATTTTAAAATAATAGATTAATAACCGATTCCTGCTTCCAACAGCCCCGAGCAGTGAATTTCAGAAACAATTACATGGATGTAAAATGAAAGGAAATGAGGTGTTATGTTTGTAAAATACACTGATACACAGCTTCAGCCCCTGGCCGTTGGATTCCACCATAAAAATAACCGAAGGCAGATTACAGTTTGCCCTGACCTCCAATCTCCTCTAACAAGCGCGGCTACTAAAATCAGCTGCGCCGTCATGTACGGGTAAAGATAATGAGGGCGGCTGCCTGAGGAGAGACCGAATGCAAAACAATTATAGTTAGTTACAGGAGCACAGGTTAATATTCTCTCATGTCCCTCTTCTTACGCATTCCCTTTTGTCCTACATCAATCTTAATGAAAGTTATGAGACCTGTCCGCAATGATAAGCAGCCACTCAGGCGTACTCTGTGTCAAGGCTCCCACATTATGCCTCCCCGTCAGCCTATGTTTTGCATAGCCTAAAGCATCTATTAAAATCCCCTTGTAAAATTCATAAAACAAAAATGTGGTGGGTCAAGTCTAGAGGGAGCCAAAGTAAGCTGCTTATTAGCAGGGAGTCGAAAACACAGATCCAATTACAGATCCTGAACAAGGAGCACTAAGAATCAGCATTGGGGAATAAGTATTTTCCTTTCCTCTCCCCTTCAATTGGCCTAGGTGCAGAGGAGAGAGAGGTATCAGAGAGCAGGATCTACGAATGGTAATTACAGTGGGAGTGTTTAGTGCATGAAGCTGGAGTTGGAGCCATTCAAGTACAAACTCATGTAAATCTTCACTTTGCTTCAGATAGTAAATTGGTCGGGTTTAAGAGGAATCCCAGAAGGAGAGGAGGAGAGGGGCTGCGCCGAGAGGAGCCATGAGCTCCAGAGATATGTAAAGAATCTCTGTCTGGAATTTAAAGGGCTACAAATTAGACCAGACATTAGCCTTTTTCTTTTACAGAGCCAGCAGAATGTGAATGAAACAGAATAAATAACTATAAGACGGCTTTTCCCCCCTTCTTATAAGATGACATTAATCCTTTCATGTGCAATGACAGCTTACAGGGTTTGACCCTCTCCCCAGACAGCCATATAAAGCCAGGAGATTTCTTAAGATCCCAACAAGAACAAGCTTCTGTTAATAAGAGGTCCTGATAGAGGTCTCCACCCCACATTTAATACTCCAGTTTACACCAACTTACCCTGCTCAACATGCTCAACAGATGGCTCTGATTAAACCAATCAACAATATTGTGAAATGTAAATCCATTTAAGGGTTTATTTAAAGTTGAATTGTTCCGTAGCTGTAACAAGCGGACGGCACTTTTACATTTTTTTCTTCCTGAGTAGTGAAGGCTGAAGTGTCTCTCAAGCGTACAATAGCGTGAGCATTTGAGCCCTTTGAAAGAAAAAGATCAAAAGCTGCAAGTCCTCCTGCTGCTGCCGGGTTTAAGCTGTAACCAGCACAGACCCCGCTCGCCACATCTCGGGTAGCGGATAGTGGTGGGTGGCGAGCTGACTGATTGCCAGGAGTGTACTGTCAGCATCACTCTCTCCACAGAGGACCATGATGGGGGGACAGTGTGTGGGTAGTCCATATGGACCCCCACACCAATACTACATCAGCTCTGCAGAGACACTGCAGCCTGCATCCCTCATAATGACCTCAGTGGGTAATGTGCTACACTAATATCTAGACAGGGTAATTCATTTGCACAAATGGACAATCCATCACATTTTTACAGACAATAAATTCTGCACTGAGGTGAATGGCGCCGTATCTGGTTTTCCATACATTCCTGAAAAATAATTGGGTAAGTTAAAAAAAAAAATCAATACCCGTGTACTGGAATTTCTATAAGTGATCTTTAGTGAGATAACAAATTTCCTTCATTTAATTGCTTTATTTGAAATTGGAAAGGTTTTCAGCTGTACTATCATAAATGGGGAAGAATGAGATCGTATGATTTGTACACAAACAGTAATAAGTTGTATCCATAAGGGTCATTACTGTTTAAAAACAAAAGATCTACAGGAGTCATCGTAGACCTTGCCCTAAATTTCCAGAAATCTCAGCATATATTACTTCTTAAAATGTAACAGGAAACTAGTTACCCTGTTGAAAATGTAATGTAAATTCATCTATTTAAAATATTTCACTTGTGAAATGCATTTCCTTAAATCTGAATGCTACTGTAACAAATGCCTTCAATGAGGCTTAAAGTCCTGATGCAAATTTAGATTCAAACTGTAAATTAATGCACAATTTTTTTTTTTCATTTTAAGAAGAGACATTATCAAATTTCCAGAAAAATAGGTATTCCACATTTTGCACATAAACATTACATTATTACTAAAAAGAATATATTTATATGTAACTAATGTAATTTTGATGTAATTGCAGATTTTTCTCTCAGTAGCTGTAACTGATTACTTTTTGTTTAATGAATGTTTTAATGCAGTTATATGTAACTAGTTGCTGTGTTGTGGTTTCAGGTTTGTTGATGCCCATTTTTGTGTATCATCCTTAACTTTTACATCCTGACTCTCTGACACACTGCCTAATAAAACCATATTTGAGTTTTTAAACTGTGGTATATACATTACAACTGGTCAAATTGGAGGCATGTCAGAGGCTAAACTAAGTGCGAAGCCCTCACAGTCTTAAATAAATGTTAACACAAGGATATGCGTTAACAGACACTTCTGTACAATTACCAGCCAGTGTTACACTCCTGACATTATCAGCTAGAAGCCTACATTACAAATGGTCTTCGTTTGAAAACAGCAGCAAAGTGGCTACTCTATATTACATCACCTTAGGTTTTTTTTTTTTTTTTTACCTGCAGAGCCTTTTATTTCCACTGTTTCCAATCAATTTCATCTTCTGCCAAAGGACTGATACAAATACAATTTCTATTTACTCAACAGGAACAGACAAAGCAAACAAAATCTACACAATATGCACTCCACAACAACATCTGCTAGTCAGTGTATGCAGATTAATTGGAAGTCTTTGTGCTGTGATTTCAGTTGAGTGCAGTTTGACTAACATCTTAACCTACTTAGTGCAATTAGTGCTTCATTAGAGAGGCTAACTAACTATTGCTTCTCTCCATAATGATGTGCAAGAGTGTAGACATAAAAGTACATAATCAATGGTTTCCAATTACTCCACAAGTGCAACCACTATTTCAAATAAACTGGATAATAATATAGAGCCATTACAAAGTCTAAGGTAGCAGAACCATTTAATTGCAGTGCAGTTCTTCTCAGCTCCAAGATTTTTTCACACTAATGAAGTGTCATACAAAAAAGGCTGTATTGATTTTTTCACCACACAGCCTCCACCACAAATATGTAATTATCCTTTTTATATCTGGCAGGGGATTAAAGTAATCTATAGTATCTAGCCTTTGCGCTTCCCTGACAGGGTTGTGTGGGGCTTTTACCCTTTTCAAAATATGCAGCTTTTTGATGAATGAACTTTAGACAAAATGCTGTTCTGTTCTATATTGTTTTGTCTAAAAACCTGTATTCTGAAGACATCATGCTGCATGTACAGCTGCCTGAGCTTTCAGTACACAATCATGGCATTTCAAGCCCTGTCATCTATGAGCCAGGCAGTTAGAGCTAACCATCAGCTAACGCACACATGCACACACACACACACACACACACACACACAGACTCCACATTCAGACACAAACCCGAAAAAAAAAAAACAGAAACGGCCACACACATCCGCACGCTCACACAATTTCTTTAGAGATCTGTGTGAAGCAGTAAGCTCAATAGAATTCATCACAGCTGGTTAATAAGGTTAATTTAATCCAATGATGTGTCCATGAAAATCACTACTTCCTCTGGAGCAACACACACAAAAGCTCCCTGCTGTTCACTGTCAAACACACAACACATCCACACTCATCCTCAGGCTTCACATAATAACAGCCTAGTCCATTTAAACTTTAGACCAGCTTCTCCTCTCCTCTCTCTCTCCCCGTTCTCGCTCTCTCTCTCTCTTTCTCTCTCTCTCTCTGTCTGTCTTTGCGTCTCCAGACCTGAGATGGACGAGCAACCTTAAGACTACCCCACGCTGGGCTGCCCTTCACGATAATAAAAAGCCATTACCTTGACCGCTGACACGAGGCCAAGTGTGAGGGTCAGAGTGATATTTATTGATGAAACTCTGAGCTCCCAATCTGCTGCACTCAGTGCGCATCATACAGCTGTCAGCACAGACAGGGATCAGGCAGCATGATGGCCCTCGACATGGCCCATCTATAATTTATGAACTACACAGAAAACAACCAGGAGACAACAGAGAAGCCCCGGCTGCCCAGGGATTACCCTCCAGCCCAGCTAAAGAGATCTGAACGAGAACCATCTAAGGGCCACAGTGGGCCACGCTGATATGGGGCAGCAGGTAAGCACAATAGCTGGTGTTACATATTCAGAGGGGCCTCACCGGGATCCATCTCTCTGGAGGACACTGTTGTGAATAATATAATAGACAGTGTTTACAGTGGGGATGTAAAGTGAGTGCGGTGGTGCATCACACACCCCAGCACACTTCAGCTGAGCCCTGTAAATGAGCTAACAGAGGAGCAGAAGATGTAAAGTTTCACACTTTCATCTACAAAAAGCCGTGGGACAGTCCAGTGGCAAAAACCACCATCAAAGATGACCATAAGAAAGCATTTTGGTTTCATTTTTATTATTATTCGTATCATTACCAGGCTTGAGAAGGTTCTGAAACTAAAACTCTTAGACTTAAAATTATAATACTATAAAAAAAATATTATTAACCTGATCTAATATACACATTATTAATGTACACATTTTGATTAAATATCTGTTACTGTTGCATTACTTCAGTATAGGGCTGGAGAATATTAATTAATAATTACTTTGTGAGAATCATGAAATAAATCGCAAAATTGAGATTGGTGATTCCTCACCTCAATTCTTATTTGCTTCCTCTGGGAATCTTTGTCACTTAACAAAAATTTATAACAAAAACATCACAAAAAGTTTACTGTAATATACTCAATATTTCATTCTCGTGCATTATTTTATTTATTTATTTATTTATTTGCTTTATTTATTTGCTGCAGTTATTTATTGATTGTATACACACATAGTGTTGGTGTGCAGCTACACATTTGCGAATTTGGGTCTAGAATAAAAGAAAAACATTACCCAAATAGAGTAGGACCTTTAAATGCAATTAAAATTATATTTTATTGAACGGATCAAATTTTATTGACACAAACATTGAATAACCGATGCATCGCAATATAATTTCAAACTTTTAATTCACTCGCAGCTTCAATACCGGTGCACTTGGATCATGCACGTGTGTATTAGTGTATTGATACGTATCAGAACACTTTCCCAAATATCACATGCAGTTTTAGTACAGCAGCAGTTTTATTTCATGTAAATAATAATAATCACCAAAAAAAAAGATTTTTTTTTTTTTTGCCATGCACAGTTGCGCTAAATATGAAGTGTCCAATATCAATATTAAGTGTATTCCATAGACAATAACAATATAACCTTAGAGGAAAAAATGGGGGCACCAAAGATTTTTTGCATAAAAATGTTACCTGTATGTTTTGCTACCATAAAGTGACATTAAGTGCACAGGGAAAAAAAACTTTAATAACTGCAAATATTACAAACTAAGCCAAAGACGGGGTTTTTTTTTTATTTACTCAAGAAATTACTAATTAAGAGCATTCATGAAATAAAAGTTATTTTCCTTTCTTGGTCAACTAAACGTATGCTGGTGGAATACTTCAGCTAAATATCTTTTGTATTTGTTGTTTTTCACAGCTATTACTTTGATTTCTAGTGACAAATGTTTTTTTTAGATTAATAGTGGTAACTGTATGCATTTAACTGTATCCACCTTTATTCAGTCTGCACACTCATCTTTATATGGACAGTCATTAAACTTATTATTAGACTGGATATGTTACCATTACTTTTTTACTAATTTTATAATTTTTCAATTATTTTTATTTATTTCAATCTTTCATATTAAGAGTTAATAGTTACCTTTTGTATCCTAGCTTTTTAACATCTACCAATTTAGTTACATAGTAGGGAAGTAGTAGCAGTGACAGTATTTAATCCCCACGGGTAATAAATTTGCTATCACTGACCAAAGTGGAAATGGGTTTGTTTGTAGCAGTGATAATTCTATCAGCATTTTATTACTATCAAGTCTAGTGTCACATCAATATGTATCAAATCCCTCCCACTTGTGTTGGTGTTGGACCATAGTGCTGCTGTTACATAATTATTTTCTTGCATTAATGAGAATAAAACCTGTTATATTATTTAGGGGGTTGTTGTTCTTTTTCAGCTTATTCTAAATCCCACCAGACAATTCTTGGTGGAAAACTTTAATTGCAAATACACTTCTGGCCCATTTTTTAACACTAGGGTATTCTGTCTCCATTCTTGAATTCCCAACCAGATCAAATGCAATCCTTCATCGGCCAATTTCCCTGACACTTTCTTTTTATCCACTGAATTCATCTTTACATGCTGCAGACAGACATATATTGTTTCTGATCAATAAATAACCATATAATTGAATACTGCTGCATCCCAAATGAAGCCCTCATTTACCAAGCTTCAGTAAACAGGGTGGATTCTTTGCCTATCTAACGCTGACATTTCAGAATTCAAACACATTCAGGGCAGTGTCAGTGCACAGAGCTTCTGTATCCCACTTAGGCTCTCTTTTCAATATGGAACTATCTTCACCCAATAAATTATTCTGGGCATCTCCAAAGTCATTACACATTTATTTTGATCTCGCATCATAATTCACAGCTTGGCGCACAATGTATTTTCTCAAAATGCATGGTAATTCCTTGGTGCAGAGCAAAGTTATGATTCATTTATACTGGAGTGACAGCATAATGCAGAGACGTCAAAATCCATTAAACTGTTCAATGTCTTGGGGTTTATTTTTAGATCCAATTGAGATTTAACTGATGGTGAAAAATATACAGTCAGGTGTGTTTACCTCACCTTTAGAGAGAATGTGTTATGGTTCCAATTAATTTGTTATTCCTGTCACTAAAGGCATTGTCTATGTCAAAACTGTCACAGCGCTTTAGGCTTTGTTTTCAGGAGAATGGCATTTAATTTCACTGTATACTTTTATAACTGCACTCATTTGAAAGGTGTGTTTTCTATTCAGAGCCACTTAAGCTAAATGCATGCTGATTTGATTGCTCATCACAATGGCAGATTGCAAAATTGCTGGCTTGTGCCTTGACCAGTGAGCTAGTTAAATGATCATCCACAGTTTAAAAGACATTCAATTATCTTATGTGTAGCTCCAGAGATGGCTGCTGAGAGCAGGGTTCTGCAGTTTGAGTGGATGTTAAATTGCATTACTGTGGACATAATGCTACCACTCAATACTGTTACGTTTCTGAATATAATATGCATGCATACTATGGAAGCACTGCACATTTTACATGCCCCAAAAAATGTTTTTTTAATGTTTAATGAACAATAACGTTATTAGTTGTTTCTGAAAATTGTGCTTTTCTCTTAGATAAAGTAATCTAGTGCATTTTTATATACATATATAGGAATGTAAAAATAAAATGGACATATTAAAAGTCACTTTATCCAACTATATATACCGGTCTTTGTAAATTCCATTGTGTGCTGATTGTGTACTACTCAGGGCTATGGTTTCTTTGTATGAAACCCTGCACTGAGTAGGGCTAGCTGCTCAGTGTCTGAGATGGGGAAAGGCAGGCAGGAGGGATTTTTTTTCTTTCTTCTACAAGGATTTTTTTGTGTGCAGTTATGGTCCATCATTATTAAATGTCTCTTGTTGGATGGGAGAGGCGCTTTATCAAAAACAGCCATTCATCAGACGCTGTGCAAGACAGCTCACATCTGACCTCTGCGGCAATAATGCCGCATCAAGTAGGCCAACTACCTAGTTTAGCGGCAGAGCAGGGAGCAGGGGCCGGCTCCAAGATTAAGTGCGCTGTTTCAGGTTTTCATTCCCAGGGGCTCTGCTGGCTGATGTTGTATTGATTGCAAAAGTTTACCAGTAAGTATCACAAACAACAATAGCCAGGTCAACGATCGGTGATGCCTGAACCGCTATTCCCCGGCGGGGGGCTACACGTTCAGGGCTAAAGCACTGCCATCATCATGGCTGTGTGCAGGGTGCAGAGAGGGCTCTCCTGAGCTGGGGGAAGAGAAGTGCACTGGCTGTTCCTACTGACATTTAGGAAAGCGATATGTCAGTGTGAAATGAGCGAGTGTGAGATAATTATAAGCCTTTGCATTATAAAAGGCTACATCGACAAACTGTCGGATTGGCCTTCCACAGAGGCACCAGGCATGTTAGGTACTCCTGCATAGGCTACTCTTTATCCCATTTAATGGTTTGGTCATTTTTTTAAACATCCAATGTAAAGATCTCTTACATCTACATTAATGTGTGAGAGACTTCAGCTTCTCATGATCAAATAATCCCAGTGTATCCTGTTTTCTAATATTTATGATACATGTCCAAGGAAAGAACTGTTACCAACAAGCATTTTTTTTTTCTTAAAGGAAACTGCTGTACATAACTGAAAAAAGGGCTGAGCAGTAAAGAACAGGATTCACCCTGAGGCCATCTTCGGCAGGCTGAATGATGGTGCATCCTTGGCCCTGCATGGAGGACAGCACACAACTCTCCATCACAGTGCCACCAGACCATTACCCGGGGACTGCAACGGCCAGCCGCACCAAGCAGGCCTCCTCCACTGCCCCATGAAGCTAATCATGTGATTTGATGCAATGACAGAGTAATGACACAGATTGGTGGTGTGTTCAGCTTCCCCCTGCTGGAGGCTACAGAGGCGGTGGTAAACACTTGAGACTGCCTGAACTGGAGCCACAGATACCACATTACAAAGCAAGTTACAGAAGACATCCAAGTGCTCTCACAAGTGAAATCAAGATTAATGGTGCTGCTGAGGGATTCTTTTATGTCCTTGAGTATCTATATTTCACCTAATGAGGGACATTAGCTGTAATAAAACTACTCAGAAGTACAAGCCGTTAATTAATGCTTCCACATTACCAGCGAATGAGAATAACTGAGTTGTAGGACCCATTGGACCAAATATTAAAAGTGCAATCTGTGGACTCATAATTTCCACTGCTCTGTGCCAATTCATCATTCTAACCACTAACATATATTCCTATTCTATATTTCTAAACCAGTATTGTTAAACTTAGATTACTATACTGCACAGCATTCTTATTATGCTGTGTTCAGCAAGGTTTCAAATTACCATATCTGTTTACTTCTTATATTGAAGAGGGAAGCAGTGTTTCAATTAGGAAGAAAATCTATTAGTTTATGCAGCTATCATCCAGTCTTTAGCATCCTCTGCCACGTATACCAACACAAACCTGTTATTCAGACTGTAAATGAGAACACTCCACATACACAACCAGGAGGCCACTGTTCAATCACAACTGTTACTGTTCATGCTAACCTAGCTAATGCTAATATTCCAGATTCAGTAACCAATTTGTTGTTTTGGTTAGGAGAAACAGCCCAATGCAGGAGTGCAGATTTCACATAAAGTAAACAATAAAGCTACAGTTTTGTCTGGTTTAGCTCGTTCACCATCACACAGGCAGCAGATACTTGTTACTCTTCAGCACCAGCCTATTAATCCTTTATTTACTCCCCTCCTACTTTCTATGCTCACATATAGTAGTTGAACCTCCCGATACCAGTATGTTCAACAACACTGCGATATGACAATGAGAATTTCAGGCAGGCTAAAGTCTGTCATAAAAGTTAATAAATTGAAAAATGTATTGTAAATGTAAAAAAAATTATATAAATGTGTGATACATTTAATAACACAAAGTTACATCAAGCCCTAACTAGCTCTACACTGTGATTAATTAGTGGTGACTGAGATTTATCGCACTGGCATATGCCCATTGATATACACAAAAATGTGGTTGTGTATTGTATTTTTGCTTGAAATCCTTTGTTTGATGCTCCAGTGCTAATACTGCGGGTGGATATCGGTGCATTATTGACCCAACAGCTGGATTGGATATCACTGTTGTATCTGTGACTTACAGTTTGTTATTCTACCTGCTATTCTGCATGTGTGTGCTCTGCCAGTCTAAATAATTATTACTCTGAACACACAAAATAGTATCCCAATTTAATATAAAAATAACTTCATACAATTTAAGAATGGCGATATTTATAGTATTGACAAAAAGCAGGTCTTAACTTTTGAGGGATTTGATTGTTACAACAAGATTGTTCTAGTTTTAACCAAGTTGCTAGTGCATGACTATTTATTGATTTTTAATAAGAATTCCAAAAATGAATGTATTTGCTTTTGCATTTTGTTTCACAAAGTTAGAAAGTAATTTTAAAGTGAAGCCTGATGACACATAATAGAATTACCCCAGTCTTTTCCTCACATTGACAATTGTTGCTTATTAATTTAACACCAGTATTACATTGTGTATCAGCCGATACACCGTATCCTTTTGTATCTGTATCAGACCCGAAGAAATTGGATTGTGCATCCCTAATTTTAACACAACAAAGGCTTAGGGTTAATTTCATTCTGATATTAAATGACCTGTGCAGGCAAATTAAACTTTATCTCTGTTGAGTTGTTAAAATTTCCTAATTGTCAGTGCTCTTGCGTCAGACTTTGTAAAAAATAAATAAATAAAATTGTTTCCAGATCCTTATACACCACAGAAATACATCTTACTAACCTCCCTCTAAGAGCACCTTTATCTGGGCTATAATCCTGGCTGTAATGTGCCCTCGTTAGGAAAGCACTGCTGGCCCACACCAATAGCAACACGGGAAAGGCCTCAGGCACCACTGGAATTAATTACAGACAAAAGCGATGGTGTTTGCAATTGTCATGCCAAATTTATCACTAGCCACTTAATGTGCCTCATCTGAACTGATCCACACTAGCTGAATTGCCCCAGGGCATCTATTCTTCGTTTTCCAGGGGTGGGGTGGTGGTAGTAGTAGTAGTAAGTGAGCATGTCTTTGTATGTGTGTGTGTGTGTGTGTGTGTGTGTGTGTACAGGGCAGTCTGCATCTGCTGGGGGCCTGCCTAAATCCTGGGCTGGAGGCGGTGTGTGCTAACAATGCCCCCAGCAAATACAGCATGTAGAAGTCTGTAACAAATGTTAACACCCGTCTCCACCCCCTCATTCTCTACCCACCCAGCTTTGTCTCCAGGGAAGGGTTCAAAGCCAATCTTGACATCTTTAATTCTGCCATTTTTGTGATGATAATCCTTGATATGCTTGGACGTGGTGTCAGTAGTCATTTGGTCCACACCAAAATACATCTCTACAAAGGCTTGTGGTGCACAATACTACTCATATTAACTTTAAAAAAAATCATAGAAATAGAAAGCCTGAAAGTAAAACTGCAACTAATTTATTAATCCCTCTATATTAAACTCATTTATTGGTTTGACTGATTAATTATCTGATAGGTAGTGACAAAAACACCTGAACAAATGATATTCAAAACAACCAGCTCATATTCATATTTGATTATCTTAAAAACATATTCTGCTCATCTGCATGAAACTGATAAAATTTCTGCAATATGTATAAATGTAGCAATACATGTACTAAACTGGACTACTTATCAGAGTTTTTGGTGTTAAACATCATGCGAATCATTGCAGAAGTGAAATACAGTTTGCAATATCTGGCTATTTTTTTTTAATCCTGTCATTTATATGGCTGTTTATATCAAAAAGACAAAGGCTGTCCCAAACGCATACTTACACATAAGCCACCATTATCTTTCTGCTTGTGCAGCTGAAAACCTAATACCTTAGTTCAATAATAATGCGGAGGGGACAGCTCATTGGTAGCTCTATGGTACAAAAGAATAATAGCTCCAGTGGAGTCCTGCCTCTCTAAAATAAATATGCAGGTGCTTCAGTTCAACTTAGTAAAAATGCAGCAAAATATTGTATCCACAAGTGCATAATGTCTCATCAACACTGATCGGTTATCAATTAACGCAAAAGCATCTCATTATATTAATGAATGGCCTCAGCCAATAATAGCCTGTCTTATTGATGTCTGAACAAGGTAAGAACAAACTCCCTTACACAGCACAGAGAGCCTGAGCATCAGCAGCTGAGAACATATTTGCAAGGATGAATAAAACAAAAAAGGGAGAAGCTAAAGAAACCGAAGGACACAACAGGCTACTCTCAGAGGGACTGCATTTATTCCAGCAATTGTCATGCAAGCCTTGTTGTAAGTAATAATGTGGCCTTTAATGACGGAATGATGGACCTGCCAAACACTGCCTCGGCCATATACTGTCTGCATGTCCCCGCTGTCCGCTCCTCACATACCCATCTGGGACATATTAGCATAACCTCGTCAATTCACAGCCCACTTTAACATAATCCATATTTGTTGGGTAAAGTCCAACAGCAAGGCTCCAGTACTGCGGTCACATGACGCTATGACACACTCAAAGAGCCCAGCCCACATAAAGCATGCTTGGGCAGCTAAGCAATTCAGAAATGCAAAATAGGAGGGCATACCGTTCCCTACCTTGTACCTAGAGGGACAAATCCCTTTTGGCCAGACATCTCCAGACTGTTACCTTGGTATTCCTCCACAACAGTACTTGTGATTTTTATTCTAAGTGCTCAGGAAAGAGGAGAAAAAGAACAAAAAGGAGTCTGCTGTCATGGCTGGCAGTGAGTGTGTAGAATACATTGAGTTGCTGAGGCATGTCAAAGTATGCATGCTTCACCTATCAGGGAATAATGCCATATTTTGATACACATTTGCTTCGTAAATACTCTTCTTTTTATTCTTTTTAAAAATAGCTGGACTGAGAGCAGACCAAACCTCAAAGCGGTCTGTTTTAAAGTAACTGTAAATCATGCAAATGTATTTTTTCATACACCGACACTGAGCTATTGTGTACATGTAATATGTATTATTACTGTATAATGTAATGCATACATATTCATGTGTGTTTGTACCAGAATGTAAATTACAGAAATGCTAATATAAATGGCTCCAGATAAAAAAGCATAATAGTAAATAAGGTCATGGTGGTATTCTTTACACTTCAATGCACACAGCTGATAAGTGAATTAGTAAGTCTTCCCTTAAGTGCAGGACAATGATTATTTCAGAAAAGACAATGCCTCTTGAATGTCCTGACATTTATTGATACTGTAATGTAAGTGTAGATTTTATTGAGTACAGACCGAAAACTGTTTAAGAGAAAATAAGCCTCAATTTCAATCACCCTGTCAGACAGCGTGGAAATAAACGATAACTAATGATGCAATGTTAGCGGTAAAAAATTATTTTCCTGTTGATGAGGTTTTTATCTTTGTGTTTCACTGATGCAATTCTTTGAAGTTCTCCGCAGTGAAGACATTCAACAGAATTCCTTCACCCACTTGAAAGCAATACCTGTCATGAACCATCATCACAAAAGCCTTCTGAGATATAATCTCAGAGAACTTTTAACCCAGGAATTTCAAACCTTCCTGTCAAAGAGAAAGCAGAGATCTTGGGATCATGACACTCAGTCAGCAGCAGTCACACAGCTCTGGGCCGGGTGCTTCTCAAGTGCTGGACTGTCTGGCAGCCAGCAGGGCCAGAGACTGAATTTCACATGCTTTTGTTAAATATTACGCCAATGGAATCCATTTACTGTACCGCAGTGTACATGAATCTATGTATGAATATATCACGACCCGCTGCAGGGCTTTTCGCTCAAATACAAAATAAAATCATTCAAACTGTTGGGAGGAAAACAGATAAACTGAATCGTGAACAGCTTATAAATATTTCAGCTGTCTGAAATATGTTCAAGCTCCAGACACCTAGTTAATGATGAATTTTAACTTTATTCATAATGAGATTCATTCAATGTATAGTATGTATGCTGGATACATTATTTTTTTCTTATTTGATAAAGTTTAATTGGTTCCTTCCTGCAAAAAAAATAAATAGAGAAAAAGATTCAAAATGCTTTTGAAGTCATGCAATATACTAATTACAAATAATAAAATATAATGATATGTTCCTGAATTGTGTGCACATAGACCAATTTGGGTTGAGTTGCATTTTAGGCATCAGCCCCACCCCAGGTTGCAAGCGCAAGCCGAGGGATGTCATGCAGCATGTCATCAGCCTGGTTAAATTGCACTGCCAGTGGGTAAGCAGCAGGGGTCACATGAGGCTCAGTGTGGACTGCAACATGTAACGCATGGAAGACCACAGTCTGAAGTCTGGCTAGTAATGACTCCAGAACATCCAGATAAAGATTGAGGGGCAGCTGTTTTCATCTAAAACAAGTCGTCTTGGACACAAATGCACACAGTTGATAAAAGGCCAGAGTGAAGCTCCTTTAACCTTATATAAGGCTCTAAGGTATGGGCTGTTTGCACTACTAAAATCAATGTATCAATACTACATCAATAAATTTAATCTGTAATGGGACAATTGTTTGTGGGGGGTGGGTCTTCAAGTACTGATAATTTGCATTTTAGGAATTATAACAAAAGGTAGTGTATGAAGTGAAAGGATATTTTCAGTTGTGGGAGCAAGTCCAAGCATTTGCCCTTGTAAACACAAAGCCCACATGTGACTAAGGCCTCAGTTGGGCAGACAGCAGAGGGAGTTAACAAAGCTAATTAGGAGAGGCTGACATGTTAAAGTGAGCTGCGGCTCGGGAGTCAGCTCTATCACATATGTTTCCTTTGTGGCGGGTGAAGTGGCTCCTTTGTTTGTGAATTGATGGCGTTTCGCTCCGCCGTCCCTTTGGGTAGAGGCACTGACCTGCGGAGGCCCCGACAGTGAGAGGAGGCTCTTTCCCTGTCTCCCCAATGCCGCCTGCTCCAGCTGTCCCACTCCCTCCCAAACCTAAACCTTCCCAGAGCCATGGATGCACAGTGAGATGGGCAACACCTGTAAAAGAGCGAATACCCCCTCCGCCCAGGCACCTCAAAGCAGCCTGCCCACCTGCTACTGAGCTCTCTGGGCCCTGCAGCTTAAACGCTCATTTTGTGCCTCTCAGCACGGGACTTATTGATATAAATAGCTGTGCACAAAGTGCACACTCTGTTTTCTCTTGGTCTGATGCAGTAGGTGTGTATGTGATTATATTCAATGGCAGCCTCTTTCAGGTGGGGATGAAATATGAACAGTTTGGACACTGGGTAAATGACAATCTCTGCTAGATTCACTGAAAATGATTATAGTACAAATGACATGTATCGAAATGGACAACATGATTCTGGCACCCGTCTTAAACAAGGATTCAATATCTAATATGTAGACACAATATACTCTATGTTAAACATTACAGATACCACAATAGATTTAATGATGACCTTACCATTTGTCTTGATATAGCATGTCCTTTCTCGGTGGTGAAACATAAAGCTTGTCCTTGAACAAGGCGCTCTGTTATAATGAAAAAAGCAAAGCATAAAGTCCATATAGCATAGTCTTTATACTTGGAATTATTTTAGAAGTGTAATATAACATGAATACATGACAGATATTTTAGTTAATATGGTAACTTGTGTTTAGTTCATATAGACAAAGTAGTCAGGTAAATCTCAGTGTGCAGCATCTAAAAGCATGGGCATTAAAGTGTTAACTTGCCTGATGGGGCCACAAACAAAGTTTGGAAAAACTCAGTCTCTTTCATTCACCAAAGCTGCATGGCAACAGATTAATCCTCTGCCATTAAGATGACAAGACAATTTGTGGAGTAGTTGAGTGTAAATAAATACGTTGAGGAGGAGATAATACATTAGGCTGCTGACCGGGCTATTCCATTACAGCAGCACATTTGTTTCCATACACGGAGGAAGCCATTCAGCCGATGGCGTCTTTCCTTCATGAGGTGAAAGTGGAATCTTGCCTCTGAGAGGAAAATAAGGACATCAGGACTCCCTGACATTAACTTTCATCACAAAAGTCATCTCAACCTCCTGGAATAGAGGTTCTATCCAGCTCACTTATAAAAAGGAAAAGATATAATACACAGCCTTCAGTTTAAGAGGTAACAATACTTTTGTCTCCATTAGGTGTCATAAAAACAACAGCAGCGAGAGGTGCATCTGGTACCTCGCTATTTCAGAAGCATAACTGAAAAACACAACCCTGCCATGATCCTCCAGCAACACAAAACTACTCTGAAAAACTTAATATTTTTACACGTTTTATATGCATCTTTAGATTTACAAGCTGCTTTACTATTCCAGGTGGTAGTTTTGCTGGAAGAAAAGAGGCTGTATGAGCCAAGTGGCTGCATTGATTTTGCAGTAATTGATCTGATGGTTCCTTGTGATAATTGACAATTATCCCTGATTACCAGACAGGGGCTTAAAATCAGTCTAAGAAAATGACCAGCATTATGGGATGTTGTACAATGGGTGAACAAAGATAAATCAATACACTTCAGAAAACTGCTTAGAAAACAAGACAAAAGAGTGTCACACTAGACCACATACTGCTCTGCTACTAACAACCCTTGATACAGAGCAGCACTGCATACAACCCTTCCTACTACAAATGTAGTGATACTACTGAAAAGAAACATATATCCTTTAGGAGCAGAAATAAGCTAACATAATTAACTACAATCTGATAGATCTATACATGATTTCTGTTTCTGTATGTGAGTCCATGTGTATTGTGTAAACCTACACAAATCTCCATCTATGTTTGCTTAATAATGTGACTCCTGATATTAAGCCTGGGTGTGGGCGTAACTATATGACTATATTTCTCTGTTACAATGTGTGTGTCCTCAGCTGATTGGTCATCTTGATTCAAGCAGACAGATGCAACTCATTGCAGCTTAATAAATATAGGGGCCCAGGGGATCGCTGCTAAACAGTTCTATTAAGTTGGAAACATGTCAGCCAATATAAAAGCAGCCTGACCCTGGGAAAGGTCAACTGTGACACGCATGTTTACTCAGGAAAACAACCAGAGGCTGGAAGGTCTTGTTTTATCGGACGTCTTCAAAGGAGAGAGAGAGTGTGTCTGGGTTGTTGGTTTTATGTGATTTTAGGTCTTTGAACCCACAAAGGGAAGCTTGTTGTCACTACACTTTACCTACCACAGAAACATCTATTGCACATGAAAAAAATGCAAATACATAGAAAAAAAATAGACAGGCAGACAGATATAGAAGCAAATGTGACGATAGATAGATAGATAGATAGATAGATAGATAGATAGATAGATAGATAGATAGATAGATAGATAGATAGATAGATACATAGATAGATACATAGATAGATAGATATTTAGTATAAATGTATTATGTATAAATGTATTATGTATAAAACCCATCCTTGAATGATAGACAATATAATTTCATCACCTTAAGATAAACAGTTGGTTTTACCAATTAACCATACAGAACACATTAAACCGAAGAGGTCGCAATGACATAGTATCATGAAGAACACAAAGTGTCAAATGGTGGGAAATGAAAACATAGCTGAAATATGACATTTCCCTTCTATTTCTTCCAACTGTTTCTACCAGCAGTGGTTTTAATGGCCAATACTATATAATAACAATAATTTGCTGCAGGAAAAGGGCAGTAGCCAATTAATTGATCCCTTTTTACACTCTCAAAAATGAACAATCCTACACTTTGCTACAAACCGGATAACTGTTGAACTGAACATCACACTCAAAGTAATTAATCAAGAACTGAACATTTAACTAAAACTAACCTTTATTTTTAGCAATTATTTTTTTCATGGTCAGTAACTCCACTTAAGCCTTATAGAAGCCACTTTATATTGAGATAGGTTATAAAATGTGGTTTCAACACAAATTAATCAGCAAATGGATTAATTAGTGTATGCTTTATTTTTCTGCAGGTGAATGGAAACAATGGTGCAAAATAAGAGCAGTTAGCTCATATAACTGCAATACAACAAAGATGTAATAATTATATTTGGTAAGATTATATCATTAGGTATCATATAAGAGTAATAATGTGGACAATATTGCCATTTGGGATTATTTTCTTGGTTCATAGAATAATGCACCCATGTATCATTTCAGCTTCAAACATACAAACTTGATTCAGTAAAAAAAAAAAAAAAAGAACCCCCAACCCCCCCACTCCACTGTTGCATGCTGAACCCTGTTGCTCTGAACAGCAGAGGTGAGAAGGCCCTGCTTCTCCTCTTCACTAATCTGCCTCTACAATGTTTAATCAGCACATCAAAACATTAAGGGAGAGGAATTTCCGTGCTTGGTGAGCATATTAGGGATGCAGTCACAGCGTTAACTAGCATTGATGAACTGTTTGCTTATGCAGTAATAATTAACTTCCATTACATTACTTTGTGTGATTACTTTCTTAATTGCCTGAATTATGCATCAATTTAATATCTAATAACCAGTCTCAGACATTAGACACTGTTCAGACACAAATTGCATGTAGTTTCCTAGCTTTAATTAAACACACCAGAATAAATGAAACGATGTAGGATGGATGTCTTGCAGTGATTTCCTGGGTGCTTAAATATGCTATTTATTATAAAAGCATATAAAATTCACTTTCTCCTCAGGAAAGCAAACCACAAGATGCCAATTATAGTATGCAAGTTGCTTTGCCATGGCTTTTTCAGAAACTAGACTAATAAATTTGTTGAGTAGGACTCATTGTTATATTATGCTAATACATTACTATGCCATTTTTTAAGTTTCAAATTCTGTGTGCAGAGCAAAACATGTCCCCAAAGATGATTTTAATTATATGGCAGAATGGGCTCTTGTTGTGCAATGTTTTTGTCTTATGTTATGGAACCACTGAGCTGGGACAATAAATGAAAATACGTGCAGATATTTCTTATTTTTTTTTTTTTTATTACTTTAATGCTACATATCTGTTGCATATTCTCTGCGTGAGATATGGTCCTGTTCGTACAAGATGAAGTGTTAAATGAATGACCTAATCAGAAATATAAAACACTATAAAGGTATTACAGCCACGGAGCAATTATAGGAATGTTATTTTAGAGACGGTGCGGGTCGGTGCATCAGTGTGAAAAAAAGCCTTCTACCCAAACTAAATGACGTTCCTCATCTCTTGCAATGTGATGCAAAAATAAACATTTTAGAATTGGGCTCATCTGTTACAATTGCTGCCCTCTTGGTACCTGCTTTGAATGTGATTTACAGGTAGTAAAGCAGCTGTATGTCATACGAACAGACTATAATTAAAAAGCCAACCCATGGAAGCAGCAGGTCATTCAATGAATTGATATTAACTTTAAGTCCTCTTGTATCATCATTTTAGCCTCATTCAGAAAGTGACACATCCACTTAAAGAGAAAAATGAAGCCTATTTTCCTCATCAGCAGTATTTTGGGAAACATACATGTAATGGGAAAAAAAAAATACACCCCCTCTTCCCTCACACACACATATACATATATCTAAAAACAGCTTATCAGCAACCCCTCCGTAAATTGTCACTAAAACCTATATTTTATAAGAATTATTGAAAATTATATATTAATTTAAATGTTGTCAAATGGGAGCAAAAGGGAATAAAAAATACCTATGCCTGAAATGTAAATCTATTTAGCTGATCTAAACTTATGCAAATCCTTCTGACTGGTGTTAGGCCTGGCAGCATCGTTAGTCTGCTTTTTAAATGATCTCCAGAGCTAGTGAGCTGCTGGCAATGCAAGGTTAGACAGAAAATGATGGCAGCAGGCGGATGCTTCACAGACCTCATGATAGTTTCCGTCTGTCATTATTTACGTCTGACTAGTCGCGTCATGTCAGCTACCTAGAGAGACACTTTTAATGTGAACCCCCCTCCGTTTTTCTATTGCTTTTCACAAGCAGTGTAGTATACCATTATTTCTTTGCTTCAGTACCTTTAGGTGAAACTCGCCCTCCCATCAGCCAGAATCAAAGACAGATCCTCTGCTTGATATAATACATGCCTGTGTTCTTACAGAGTTGGCGCAGGAGATAGATACCACATTGGAGAAGCAATTCTGTATCTCATTTGACTAACTAAATAAAAAACGGAGGAAAAAAACTCATACCTCAGATGATTTTAGAGGGTCGGGCTGCACCAGCACTTCTGTAATTAATATCTAAAATGTCTTAAAGGTACTTTTGTACTGTAAAATGCTGTATATGTGTGTACATTCACTCACTGCGATAACATTTTGTGATCAACTTATGAAACTGTGAAAGCATCTTATGAGTACTCTCTCACAACATACAAATTTATTTCACAACAGTTACCCTGTGGCTCGATAAGATGGCCATTTATCACAGCACTACCCATGAATCAAGTCACGCTGTAAAATCGATCATTGATTCACCTTATTCCCTTGTTTTTCCATCTGAGCCACATAATGATCATTAAACTGACCACAGCATGTCCAAAAATGGATTTATAATACACTGAGCACAGCCTGAAACATCACAAGAATGGCGTGCTGAGGAAAAAGGCGACACAGATATAGCATACAAAAAAATAGCATTAATTTACTGTAACCTACGACTGCAACACTATCTGCTCAAGCTTAAAGAGCACTTGGGCTGTGGAGCTAAAAACTATGGGCCCAGGACCTCTTGGCTTGAGTCCATCTCTACGCTTTGTGCACGTGATCCCAGCCTAGATGAGCATGCTTTAATGGGGCTGCTTAGCCCCATCATGACCCAATGAGTGCCGGCTGTGGAGTGGATGTGCTTGGTGTGCGTGTGTGTGTTCCCAGCAGGGAGACAGTGCCTTATGAAGGTCACAACTGCAGCAGTCTGGGGCTCTCTAAGTGAACCCTGGAGAGGATAACGAGCCACATCTACCGCTCTCTCTTTGTGCTCTCACAGCCGCTGATCCACCTTAGAGCAGGAAAAGCTAAACACTGTTAGCAAAGCAAAAATCCAGCACTGAATAGCACAAAAAAATTCATTCAGGTCCTAGTGAAAATGTATTTCCAGTTACTATAGAAAATTATTATCTCTGCAGTGCCTAAAACACATCAGTCCTGACCCCAAATGAGAAATGCAGCATTTGACAAAGCAATCCCTGTTAAGCCTTTACACAAAAATGGAAAAATGAAAAATACTATTTGTCTCATGGGACTTTCAATGCTACCCCACTGTATGACAGTATTGCCCTGTGTTATGGCCACCTAATGGACAATGTAGCATTAATTCAGCTTCAGATGAACAGGCAGGACAACAGAATCAAAAATGAGGAGGGGGCCCTAGGTGTATGAATTATGCATATTACATTACCATAACCTTACAATACACTGTGCAACAAAACAATGTGGCGAAAATTGGGGTTCGACTGAGATATTCAACAATTTCCTACACGGTTCTTGCCTACCTTAGAAGCGAAATTGTATTTAGCTTCCTCAATAACAGCCAAGCCCATATGAGATTTCTATGTTCACATCCAGTTCACTTTAAAAAAAAAAAAAAAAACACTATGTAAACAAGTCAAGGATAATTGAAAAGAAAGTCTCTTGACTGCTTTCCCAGGGACCTATCATTCAGGTAGATGGGAATTTGGTTAAATGGCAGGAGAGAAATTACTTTTTTCATTGATTTTCCTTTGGACATCAAAGGTAGATAAATGAAATGGAGCAATTTACTTTGTCTAGGTCTGAAATGGTATTCAAGCAAAACATGTCAGAAACTATTATTTGCAATCATGTTGCTCTTATTAGTTAGGAGGAGAAATGGATAAATGAAAATGCACAAAGGGATTTACTAGACTACAAGACATTTTCAGTATGCATTAGGCCAGAAGTTGCAGCACGAGACACATTTAGTCACAGAGTAAATAAAGTAAAGAAATAAAAGTAAATTGCACTTAAACAATGTTTGCGCAGAAACATCCTTTCAAAATGTGTTTCTATGATCACTGGAAATAAGACACTACAAGAAAATTATTATTATTTCAGCGAAGAAATAAAGAACACGTATTGAGGATTTTCAGGATATTAACAGATGACTGGAAAAACAAACCCTACAACAGCGCTTTATTTCCAATAATCTAGTCTGATTTGTAGATGAGTCTTGTGAAGGAGACTGCCTTTAGCTGAAGCACACATTTTTGGTGCTGTGTAAAACAGTATGTGGTATTGGTAACTGCTTCTGTTCAAGCCTTGTAATCATTACCTGGCATCTTATTGCCTCTGTGGCTTTTAAAGCTCTTGTCTCACCCCCAGAAAACAGGGAGTTATAGCTGATCTTTTATTAAAACTTTAGGAGAGCGTCCCCCTCCAGAGGGGGCGGAGGAGGAGTGGGACAAATTAGTGTTGACAGTAGACACTTAAAGCAGGAAAATCACAGGCCCACTGGGAGGCAGGAGCCACATGGGGCTCAGCGCCTGTGTAAAGAACACTCCAGATTTCACTTGAGATGCAGTCGCCTTTTAACAGGGCAGGGGGAATGTCAACAGACCCTCTTGAATGAACCAATAAAGCCACTAAAAGGGGAGGATTAACCAGCTGATATCAGGGACAGCGGTTTGTTTTCAATGCAGCCCCCCTTTCTGGAACATGGCCTGAAACACACTGGGCGGAACATTTCCTTTGCTAAGCATCCTGCTCCACTGCCAAAATGGTGTACTTAATTGTGCTAATAATTGATTGTGGTCACAGCAGAGTTAACCATATAATTCTATTTCGACTTATCTACAGGACAGGTCGTATGGGAGTATAAAAACATTACTCTGTATTCATTTTACCGGCAAAATAGAGATGCTTTCCTCTGACTTCTACTTCTGACTTAAATTGAACTATTTCCCTCTTAACTCTTTTGCATGGTAGTTGCTCTATTATTGCTTTTATTGCCCATTTATCAGAGAGCGCTGCTGTTCGCAAGTGAGGCTACACAACATGAAACAGTAATTACAAGACATCAGGGGCTTTCAATCTCCTCTTAATTTCCCAACAGCTGTGATGAAAAGCCCTTGGTCCAATTAATGTGTCAAAATATGACCCAACAATGTCACGGCCTTCTCACAACCCCATAAACATCACATAAAAGACAGGCTTGAAATAGATGTATTTCAAGCACAATGACAGTTTTTAATTTCTATAAACCACTGGGCAAACAAGTCATTTTGTCGGTTTGTTTAGGTGTTAAACATCACTGAACACGAGTGGAAGGTTAAGGAGGGGAGTCAATAATACTTGATACAAGGATAAATGTAGAGGTGTGAGGTTTTAATGTTAAGTACTTAAAAAGGAGACTGCAACATGAGAGGACTGATAAATATAGACTAACTCAACAAGAAGGACTCAGACAGTAATAATAGAACAGCAAGGCCTATTCCTGGCTCTTAACATGCCTGACATTATTACACCATAAAACATATGAATGAAGATGATTAGACTTACCCCAAAGTGAATGATTAGCAGTTTATTAGTTGGTAAAGAGCAAAGCATCTGAGTTTTTTTTTTCTTTAGACCCAGATTAGCGTCATGTTAAATATTCATCTTTTCAAGTCAGCTTTTAACTTAACCTTAATTCATTACACAGTAGTTTATAGCATGTGTGTCAATGCATTTCAGTATCTAATTATCTGAGATACTCACTGTAATTATCCCATAGAGTCCCATAGTGTATGGTTTTCTAGTATTGGGAGGTTTTGTAGTAATATGAATAAGTAAACTACTTAACTGGTGACCAAAAGCAACGACTGATTTAAATTGTTTTCTAAGTTTTGAAACCCTAAGCCTTTCACTTCATTATATAAATCATGTAAAGCACAGATTTACAGCTTTTCAGTGGCATCCAATGTGTTTTATTTAGACGTTCACAGGCTTTGTAGTCATCATTCACATCAATTCACCAGTAAAATGCATGTAGTTTGAAAAGTGACAATTGCTGTAGATGTTTTTATGTTCAGTTAATAATGTATTTTTCTGAAAATATTTTTTTATTATGATATAATTATATTTGGACTTATGTTGAGCTGTTGTGAAAATCATAATCAGTAGATTAAACATAAAAAACGGATTTTTGCTGAAAAATGCAAAATGCAGAAAGTAATATTGTAATAAATGGTGATATTTCAATTAAAGAGAGCTTAAATGTAAAGAAAAAGTAATCTGGAGGTGGCCAAAAAATAGCTCTCAGTCCTTATTGATTAATAAATATTTTATCAATGAAATACAAATGTGATCTTAAGAGATGTTGATTTAACCTACACCTTTTTGGAACTACTTATGTGTATCTAACAATCTTAAATAAATCTTATCGTGTTTGATGTACTACAAACAAAATTAATATGTATAATACCATTGCTAATATTGCAATAATACTGCATTAATAACGCTACTTTGTCATGTCAATAGATGTATACACATACAGTACAGATCCAAGACCGCACACGGTAAATATTATCTGAAAATAAAAACACACGTTTCAGCTCTGCACAGTACAGCTGAAAATTGTAATGAGATGTTTGAAAAGGGCAAAGTACAATTAGTATTTTTGAGCATCTTTTCATTTCACTGGAAACTTGTTTTTTTATGTCAAGCAGGGCAATGTGAGAGGAATTTAAGCATTTGCAATGTGCATCTGATTTATTAAGAGGAAGGTGAGGGCACAACATTGAGGGATTTCCCTTTAATCAGATCTCTTAGGAGTGCATGTAGTGGACCAATACCCCAATGAGTTCTCTTTTTAAAAGCCTGGAATATTAGATTGGCTGCACGCTGCCTCAGTTTTAGCCTCAATCAGGGGGAATTGAAGGGGATTTTGTTAAATCTGAGAGCCTTTTACATCTCTGAAAAGTTCATTTCTCTTCATCTATTAACTCTGAATAAAACCAGCCATCATTTATGCATTTGTCCATTTAGGAATCCTTAAACTCGTGAACTATAGATCTAAGCCCAAATTTTGAGCTTACGGATGACCAATCACAGAGGTGCGTGCCTCAGAGCTGAACCACAAATGGATCTTTCACAGCATTGTAAATCAGGACCTCAAAGAGTATTATTTAGCCTCAAGCAAAGAGTGCTTGTTTATCAGATGGTGCTGGAGTCTGGAATAAAAACCTTCCCATAAATCTGGGAACCTTTTATGTGCTCATGGAGACTGGCTGGCTCATTCTGACTTTAAGGTTCTCAAGCACGCAGAGGTAAGCATGCCATTCATGTCAAAGAGTGCACATTGCATGATGGGTACCTGAAGACTACTTCTAACGGACGTGGTTTATGAGACGGTCAAACATTTTCTAATTGGTGTAAATGCACTCTTAATGAGAAAGAGTCCCGGTTTAAGATATTCCACTTACTTAGATACTTTGCAATTTGATCGGAGACCAGACAAACAAACTATAAACCACAAATCAGTGACAAATCATAACACTTAAAGGGTGAATTCAAGGTGAATCTTTGGCTTGGCTAAAAGCTATGCATTGGTGATTTAGTGTCTGTTGTCACTATAGAGGTTCAATAAGCATTGTCAATTTTTCACGTGAAGTGTCAGTAGGTGCCACACTGCATCCGACAGTGTTAGATGTAAGTTATCACGACTGCGGCACCCCAGCAGGTAATTTTCTGAACATTTTATTTTGTTGTCTGATATATTGCCGCTCAGATATGGCGATGCTAAACCCCAGATGATAAATCAAACGTGCAGTGGCTGCCTCTGATAACTCAATAAGCACCTGGACTCCTCCTAACATGTCACACCTGCACTCGTACGTATACGGCGCTCATTCTCGGGCCTCACTGGGGGGCTCAATACACCTGCCTAGTGCATTACGGCAGCATAGCAGCTGGGAGAGAAACATCATGCATGCTTAATTAGGAGGATCAGGAACCATGGGAAGTGGTTGGCATATTTTAAAGCACACTATATGTTCTACAAATCTATTCATTCATCCGACGTCAGTGAGAAAACAAAGTGTAATTTAATTTATCACAGTGAAGAGAATCTACCATGTTTTATTTATTTATGCCTGATCATTTTTAAATAGCAACCTTGGCTGTCACTATTTTAAACAAAAGCATACAAAAATTAAATATGTTCATTTTTGTGTATTGTACTTTATTCACACAGCTGTGTATTAAATAGAGTTGATTTAATGAGCATATTTAACAAGAGAATACCAAGGGGAGACTTTGCTCATCAATACTATTGTATACTTTCTATCCAATCAATTTAGTGTCTGCTTAGGAGGCATTACCAAGTGTAATAAATTGTGGCTTGTTTAAGAAAATAATAATATACTGATTCAGAAACCCCAAAGGCCTTTGTATATAAAATGGTCCACTTCATATATGGACAGCACAAAAAAAAAGGTGTTCAATGAAAAGAGTGTGCATTCTCAGACTGATAACAAGTGTTTTATGCCAAATATTCAGATGCAAATCTTATAAAGCATTCAGGGAATGTCAATTTTGTTGATGCCAGACAAGTTCTTTATAAGTATTCCAATAAAATAACATAATTCACGGCTATTAATCACAGCAGATTAACAAAACAGAAACACTATTCTATGCTGTGACAAACAAGTAAGCTTGAGGAAAACAACAAATACCTATAATAAATTCAGACAGATAAATGTTTTCCTTGAGCTGAGGTTTGATACCCTGCAGAAAACAACTTACTATCCTTGTGTTACAGCCATGCACAGAGTAAGTAGTGTCATAGTAGGCATTTCAGACAGGAGGTTAAATTTCCAATGACTTTTTTTGAGTGTTTTACGGGAGCAATCTTCTAGCCAGTGTGAGAGTATTGCTTATAGGGTGAGCGCCTTATCAACACACCACGGGCTATGTGTTTATCACATAGACTTTGAGTCATATACCCAATTCTGATGAGGTCCAGCATTGCAACAGAGTCTATAAACCATATAAGGGAGTGAGGAAGGGAGAGGCAGCAAGATAACTCAGAGCGTCCTGCTGTAATTATGGTATTCATGAAAAGATGAAATTGAGTGCAGACTAAATCTGTAGCTCCAGGCAAAATCAACATCTTGGCATTACGCTATGACCCCTGCCTATCTTGAGGATACAGCAAACACACCAAAACTTTGCTGCGTTTTTTCATCAGTCAAGAGTGAGGGAATGAAGTGCATCGATTGCTTGTGATTATTAACTAGACTGAGATAAGCCCTCTCCTTATTATGCAGATTACTGAGGCTCCCCGCTCCAGCATATTGTACAGATGCAAGGGAGCAGCTGCTCTTACAGATGGTGGGTACACGGATCTATCATTATGCCTCCATTGTCTCCACTTCAATTGTTTGGGGGACAACAGAACTGCATCAAAGAGGAATCCAACTGCAATGAATTAAGAAAGAGAAACGAAAACCATCAACTAAATTTATACACCCGAGGCCGTGGGATGGAGAGGAGCGTAAAGCTGAAGCTATTTCACATATACAACCATGGAGTCACCCAGTCATGTATACTGTACCCAAATCTGTTTGATGCAGCACTGTGCACCAAACATATGTTGTTTTTTTTATCACAAAAATATTTGACTATGCAGGAAATACACATTTATTCAAATATGAAAAAGGTCATGAATGAATCTGCTAGAAATCGCAACCTCAAACAGTAATAATTTTAATTATTATTTAATTATAATTTTATTATTATTATTTTTTTAATCTGCTTATTTCTTATTGTGATTTAATAATGAGATGATCATTAGAATAATTATTTACCGTGCTCCAGAAACTCTCACAGATCATAGCTCCACAATGGTTAATTCTAAAAATATTAAATCAGTTAATAAAGTCAACCACTGCGAGAGAGGAATATGCAGACGTCAATTTTGCCCTTAAGGGGAACCTCTGGTTGTCCATTTGACTCGCCACACCTCCTGCTGCGCACTGCTGAGATCAGGACACTGGTAGCTCCTCTGATCAAACATGACATTACACTGGAGGGAATTACATGCCCAGATTATAACAGAGAAGGTCACACGGAGTTGTAAGTCGTGACAGCGGCCTCACTATAATTCTCCCAGGTAGCAAAGGTAATACTACTTTTAAAATTAATGCAGTGACATTAAGCTAAGCACTATACAAGTTTCCCACCCTTCTCAGGCAGGTCAGAAATATAAGGTTAAATAGAAATATTCCTTCTAAAATCTAAAACACAAATTCCTCATATTTGTGAAGGAAAAATATGGTCTGATGGCTTTTTGTTGTCGCTATTTAACTAAGAACACCCCCTTATTGCATAATATTTGGCTTATATTAAAAGAATATGACAGACAAATTGATGAAATCAACACACAATTTCATTTTAGCAAATAAAAACCTTATTTCCAGAGGGGGGGAAAATGTCGATTCAGATTACTATGACAGTATCTCTTTTCTTCTGTTTCTTATATTGGTATTCATCCTATCAATAGTTAAAAATGCAGGTGTCAAATATGTGACAAAAATGACAAAATAATAAAAGCTCAAACCACATGCATGTTACTAACAATAAAATTACAAACACACTATTCATGTTATGTTACTGACATTTCAAGATAGCTAGATTTTTTTCATTTTAAGGCAGCAGAGTGTGCGGATAGATTTTAGCCTGCTCTCTCCAACAAATAAACACAAAATGCATGATAGTGTCCAATGCATGAAGTCATTTCCGTAAGACAGCAAGAAATAAAAGTACCTCTTCCAAATAGAAAATCCATTCCTTAGCAAAATATTTTCTCTTTTAAGACCTCAGTATGAATTAATAAATCCCTGTTTACCATTCTTTTTTAATGCTATGTATTTATTCAGTATTGAAGCAGAATTCATGGCATAAATAGAACTTACTAACAATTCAATGCCTTCAAAAAAACCCATGAGTTTTTGTATGTGGGCGAAAACACACAATGGGGAACGAGAAAATAAGTAGGTGTATTCCAACAAGTCAGAAGCCTATATTTTAACAATAATTCATTAACTAGAATCCTCCGTGTAGTGGCTTTATTCAAATAAATAACAGTTTTCCTTTCTTGAGTCATGTGTCATGGGTGGATAGACTGAGCTCCTGTCAGACCACAAAGCTCCCCTCAGAAGTCTACATTGCCTCGTCTGTTGTTAGGACCTGGTCCACATGGGGCCAAATTTGATTGGAAAGCCCAAAGGGAGGAGTTCCACCAGTCACAGGGGCATTGTTAGTGCCTCCAAAATGGCCAGAGAAGAATGACTGATTATGCAACCACAGCTAGGGTTACTAATAGGAATTCTATTTGAATTTCTAACATAACAGATGTTTGCTGGGCACCTCCATGGAGTGCGCATACACAGTTATGCTAATTTGCCAGTGTTTCCCTTCAAGTTAGCTCAGAGTCATTAGAGCACACAGCTAGCTTGGATCCTTCTGTCAAACTAATAATTGGCCATTATTGATATTAATTAACATTTTTGCTCTCTATGTCCTTTTTGACCCAATATGTGTTAGTAAATCCAGTTACTGAGTCCTATTAGGGCAATAAAATCCACAGGACTCTATAGTGGTTGTAAACCATTTATCAGAAAAAAGAACATAAAGCCAATTAGGAATGGGCGCAGACAGTTGTCTTCATTCTCAACTGACAACTTCTTGATCTCCATTATAAATTGCTAATAGGGAAGATACTAGTTAGCAAGCGAGGAGGAGTGGGGGTTGCCATTGCTCACTTGCACCCATGATGACAGGTGAAAGGGACCAGTAATAGTAGTCTTGCTTGATGAGGCTACACCATCATCAGCTGCTCTTTTTTGTTTTTGTCTTTCATGGTGCACCTTCCTTTTCACTGCTGGCCAATCCCATTAATTGGGCTAAAAGTAGAATATTATAGAAAGCCATTAAATTCCTGATGCTTCATCCTCCAAAAGTAATAGCTTTTGGTTTCCCTGCTATTATGATCCAATGAGCATCGGAAACACTGCACACCATAGGTTTATGGGCTCAGATCAAGAAATCCTAATAGGTGTATATTGACTGGTTTATTTTCCACAAAACTCCAAGGGGACCAGTGCTTGCAAGAAAATATATCAAAAAGGCTATCAACAATGGTTGGGTCTTCTGTGTAAAATCAATAGTGAGCCATAGACGGCTTGAGTTTTCACAGTTCTCTCTCGTCATTTAAAAGGACTGTTGGCTATATGATGCCTACATACCATGTACGCACTATATGTTTCAAAAGACAGATTAGTAATTACCTAATCTGTTTTGTCATTAGTGAGAACAACATAGGCTGATGTCTGGAACTAGGTATCAGTTTATGGCTACTCCAACTTGACACTTGGAATAAATGGTTTAGTTTTCCAGAGAAAAAAGGTTCAGTAGCATGAGGGATCATGAGCTGCTGTTGACGCAGGTAGCCTAACATAACCTACGTGAAACACAACTTATGTTCCTGCTCCCCAAATCCAGATGCTACTGTGGCAGCCCAGGTTTATGACAAGAGGTATAGCGGTCCCTTAAATGAGCAGTATTTAATAGCCTGGTTTCAAGTGTAAAGGCTTTCTCCCCTGTGCATTACTCCAAGAACCTAATTACAAGTTTCATCATCAATCATGAGCATTATTTATTCAGTGAAATGAATTTCTAATTAATAACTGATGAGCATTATGGCCTCGAAGACTGTAAAGCAATTAATTATGGTTGGCAACAGGGAATATCCCTGTAAAGGACTATCTGGCGCACAGTCACAGCACAGCAGTGCCAACAGGCTAATGTCCACAAAGCAGAGGCACTGGATTGTTTTTGTACCTGGGCTTTATTGAGATAATTACTTCCATGAATGTTGTCTTGGGGCTGTCAAAGTGTTGGCAATGTAATAAACACTGAAAAACTGTATTTAAATTTTGTTAAATGCTGTTTTGAACTGCCATCTTTTTATGCTCTCTGGTGCTACCCCCATCTGTACAGATGTTTTCTTTGTCAAGTGTAGCACACTTCAAGACAGCACACTTCCTATTGTGAAGGCTCTGTTACTATTGTTTTACAGATTACACTTCAAAACATCAGGGACATAATTAATATGGGATTTTTCTGGATTATGAAGCAACTGGTTTTTAGAAAGTGCAAAGATTGAAATGGCTGCTACAACTTAGTATTTGTAATCCTACAGCACCAACAACTGAAACTTGATTTCTATGTCAATGAAAATCACAGAATAATGTTATATATTTTAATAACTGTAAAACTATAACAAATTATTAGCTTTTCTGAGTGCATGCCTTCATTATTGGCATCAAAATAAAGGTATAAAGATGTTTTACATAATGTTTTTAGAGTTAATCTACATTTAAGTACTTGCTAACACTGATTTGCATTGCTTAATACAGGGTTAAAAGCATTCTGAATTTCTTATTTGATCAAAATATATCACTCCACTACACACTCTGCAAATTTCTAATTCTAGATGCAAAATGAGAAATGATACATTTCTTATATGACTGTCAAATGTATTTTCACATCTCATCAATTCATGTTTATTTTATATTTGTTCTTTGCAGTATCCTAAATAAAGTAAAATGACAAAATATAACAAAATATAGGAGTATTAGATTAATAGACATTTAGATGAAAACATGTCTTTAGGGAAGTTATTCAAAGAGATTCAGACCCTCCCTGAAGGGCATCAGCAGGAGTTTATAGCCAAATCACAAAACTGCAAAACTGTAAATTTATTCGGTTATTAAAGCAAGTTTTGTCTGGTGTCTCAGTTAGTGATGTTTCTTGCATATTTAACAAAGCACTTCATGTTTTCTCCATCAGTGTAATGTTTCCTTTTTATAAGAACAGTATGTTAAGGCAGAAACCAGTTTTGCTACAATGAACCAATTCATTTCAAGACTTTCATTTAACGCATCTTTGGAAATAACAAAGGGTCAAATATAGATTAGTTATAATAAAGGTAGATTATTGTGCATATTCGTGTCAACATTATATCATAAAGCAGACACAAAGAATGTCAAAACGATGATAAAGAACCGTGAGAGACTGTAATTCTTTCATTTAGAAAATGGAAATCATTGAACCAGCTCTTTAATTTATCTATTGTTTCAATTCAGCACAATTTTTTTTTTTTTGCACATTTGTGGCACTGTTTTGCATATATTCATCTCATATACAAAACTATCTGCACAAAACAGAGATGGATTGAGTCATGCATGGTTGTTTGAGCCATTCAGAGAGTAAACGTAATAAATGTACATGACTATATTGCTGAATTGCAGCAGTGTCTTAATGTGTGCGACTGTTTCCTTATGGTTGAAAGACACTCTAGGATTCATGCATTATTCTTAATTAAATACAGGTTTATTTGTTGTGAGTACACGATGTGTTCCCATGTGTCCTATGGCATGTGTCAGGCTAAATGTTATAGAGATTGAGACATATATCCTCTAATCTGTTCACTTGCTAATTTATATTCAGGGCTGAGATAATTCAGCATGTAAGAATTATTTACCTACTAATACATTAGTTCATTCAAAGGCTTTTGATTGCTTTAAAAAATTAATTGCACAATTTCATGTGATTAATAACATTTTCTTTCTTCATAAAACAAAGAAAATTGTAGTAATTGATAATTAAATGTAAAACTATACTGGATTTATTCTAGGATTAAAAGGAAAGGAGACAGATGTTAATTCAGATACTATAGTTTAGTATCATTTTTTGACTTTTAACATACTGAGTTGAAAGACATATTATATTATATTCACTTCAACATAAATAATAAATAAATACAGGCCTATAAGTTAAAGTACTGTTGGCTTTCACAACTGTCAAGACTATCAAATAGATATAAACTCACAAGGTAGTCATTTTTACACTATGAAAAAAACAACAAAACTGTATTTCCTGTTTGAGTTGAAGCTCAAAAAAAGAAAGAAGTGTCACATCAACGAAACAAATGTGAAAAAATTCTGAATAATTAATGTTGTTCATTCTAATTCAATTCAATTTGGCTTAACCTTTCTTTACATTAATAACTGAAAGAAACTAGTGTGTTTACATGACCACGACACCAAGGATTAGTGCATCATGTCAACACCATAAAACTGGTTTGATTTGGACCTATTCATGTATAGTCATGTATCTGTTGTGTTTTTTAGCTGACTGGATCAAATAACAGTAACATTACTACAACTAGTGTTGAGAAATGTAAAACGCACATACAAAATGTTTATTAAAAAATTAAATATTCCAGTACATATAAATAAAAAATAGTAATAGTAAAAAAATAAATAAATAAATAACAATAAGATGTATTTTGATATGTATTTCATCATAGAGAGCAAGTTCGCAATATATTTCATGTTTTGTCTAGTCATTTTTTAAATTATTTTTATAAATCCACCTCTGACAATCAGGCCTGTAACATCAATACGCCATAGTGTATATGTGCCAGTTATTTTCACAAATCTGAAAAGATGCATTTTTCAAGATTATTTTTATTTGTAATTGACTTTTTTCTTGCCTCACGATCTGAAGACAAACCTTGATTCAACTATACTCTTTCTTTACTAAAACTATAGGCCATACATGACTGAAGAAATACCTTAAAAAATCATAGTTATCACAAGAAGCAATTCTGCAATCTCAATTTTGTGATTTACACATTTTCCTTAATTTTCAGAGAAAAACCTTGATTTATCAAATTAATTCTATATATTGCAGAGTCCTAGTTTTAGGTGGAAATGTATCCCATTCTTTCTGAAAACAAGTCTTGAGGTGTGCAGAAGTTCATCACTCACATGCTTCTCTAATGTAGAGGTAATGGTAATAGCATTTTTGTTATTTCCACTATATGAGAACAGGGACCATCGCATACTGTCAGAAACCATTTGTAGTCAAAGTTCCAAAGCGAGCCAATGTGACCCAGAATGGTCACTGTATCAAATGTGTGTATATATGTGTGTATAAGGGCTCATATTTTGCTAAACTCACTTTTATTAGTCTTTAGTTCATTTATTTGTGTATTTGGACGCTAAGAGTTCATAAAGTTTCAATTTGATACCTCCAGGTGCAGCAAAGCTATCTTCATATTCCTTCATTCCGGCAAAAATCAAGTGGATTTCTACAACCCGTTTTAATTCCTTCTTAATTTGTTATGTTCTATAACTAATTACATTACAACCTTCCTCATATCATTACTCAAAAATAGGGTTAAAGATGGGCCTGTAGAGTTTAATTAATGAAGAATCCAGACCCAAGTATAGCATTTACAGTTTATGTAGACCACAGGGGAATGTTTTAAAATGTATATTTCCATTTAAAAAAGCTAAATATCACTCCTTTAATATAACCTTCTATATTGTAAATTACAACTTACTGTTTTCTGCATGGTTGCCTCACTTGTAACTGCACTTATGGAGAAAACGACATCTCAATAAGAGTCCAGAGGGAGAACTACACCTGCAGTGGAAATGCAAGCTGGAGGCCAAACCAAGCCAGGCCGTGCTGAGTGAAGGCAAGTCGAGCTGACACCAGAAATGGAAAAGCACATAGTCAGGTCTTACTGAAATATACACTGATGTCTCTGTAAAAGTAATTCTTAAAAATAAGTAGTTTTCAGCATTAATGGTGCATTGCAGACGTACAAATGACCTTTGCCACAGACAGTGATACAAACCAAAACTGTTAACAGTCTAGATGTTCTATTTAGTCTTTGGTCCAGAGAACATGGTACCCATTTGTTCCAAAAACTGTTCTGGAATCATCTGATGTTCACCATTTTGTTTTCACTGTACTTACTGTTAAATAAAAGCTGCACACTTATTGTGAGACTGATAGTTACACAGCATTTTTGTTGCAGATTACACAAAAACATGATATAATATATACAGAAATGAATAGAAACATAAAGAGAAAAGTGCATATACTATTTTTGGTGCAGTACAAGCTGAGTTTATGAATATCAAGAATTGACAGATTTTGGTAGATTATAAACTTATCATTATTACGATCACAATTCATAGTATTGTTTTTATGTGATATCCAATTTAATAAATGTATTGGGCTTTATTGGTCTCAAGTGTCCTGTTCACAGCACCTTGAACAAGTCTGAAACCTGATCAAAACCGAAATGAGAAAAGAACATGTTTTTTAAAAAATAATTAGGATTTATGATCCATCATCTTCTATGTGGAAAAAATAAATTTGTTGAAATATTAATGAATTGTTCTGTCTTCATTCATTCTGAGAGACATATTAAGGGTAAATCATCAAAGTTTTGTAGTAGAGTTACTCAAAAGAGTTCATTTTTAGTGATAATACCTAAATGGTTTCAAATATCACTTATCCCTGTTGTTGTTTATTAATAAACAAGAAAGACATACTAGTCCATCCTTGATACATATATGTAAGATACACCACTGATCTGTCAGCTTTAGGGTCTATTCATCGCAGTGTCAGCAGGGGGACTGAAACCACAGCCTCCTGCAACCAACCTGAAACCTTTTCTCATAAACCCGAGAGACATCTATAAAGTTTTCAACTGCAAACAAGGTCAAATGTAATTTGTGTGTCATGAAAACAAAATCTTTTAAGATTTTGTGTTTGCAAAATGGTTTTTCTGTGTGACAAAAAACTGATAGGTGATAAAGTTTGATGGTGGGAACATGGACAAATGATTAAATTTAGATTTTTTACAGTGTTCTGGACATTTTGTGATCTTGAATGCTTTCTAGCTGAACTGAAAAACCATGATTCAGATATTTTGTTTCCAATTAAATCTACATGTTATATAGGCTACAACTGCAGAAACACATTCACAATTAACATATAATACAGGATGTTTTCTGAAGAGGAATAATCTCAATTTTGTGATCTAGGTATTTTTCACTTTTTTAAGAAAACAAGATCTTGATTCATTGAATTAACCTGATATATTGTCAAGAACTTAATGCAATCTATGAGTTTAGAAGAACTAGCCTAACAACTGAAAGGGCTGTAAGCAGTTTACATGTTTGCGCATAAAAAAAATAAAAAATAAAAAAAAATACAATATACAGTAATGTCTAAAAGTCTTAGGTCACCTTAATTTTATTGTTTTTGCAGGGTTGAAGTTAATTTCTCATTAAGATACAACTAGAAAAAAACTGAATATTTTAATATAGAGAATGTTGTCATTCTAACTTTACTAAACCAACTAAGCATAGTGCTGTGTAACAAACCCATGGCTGTATTTGTTAGACCAAAAACACTCAAAGAACCCTACACATCAATATAACTCCTGCAGTAAGTCAGTGTAAACAGGTTTAGTAGTAAACACTAAATATATGAGACTGGGGTTTACTTACTCAGGTCTTCTGCAGCCTCAGAGTTGGTGTTGATCCATTTTTAGGATGCTATCCTTCCTACATAATATACAATATAAACCTGATGTCAGTCGCAAATTTAACCTTGGGGATTAATTGCAGTACATAGCATTACCATAACTCACCTTTTAATGTACATACGAGGGGGGGGGGGGGGGAAACACCGCCATTGCTGCACCACTTCTCCAACTGGCAACAGGGTAATAGCATTGTAGCATTAGCGGGTTCTAGCTAAGAAGACTAGCATTAGCATATTTAAAAAAAAAAAAAAAAAAAAAAAAGGTGTTTTCCCTCTACTGGA
>JAPSES010000019.1:6795660-6816956 GCA_029822895.1 Maxillicosta whitleyi | reverse complement strand
TGTGATGTGTAGAAACCCTTCCAACATGAAATTAAATGTTCTCCAAAGTTTATTTAGTATTACTTAGACAAACATTCAGCAAACAGATTCCATCACTTAAGACTGTAAACAGCATCTGTATTGATATCCATTTCAGCGGCTTTCCGAAGCAGACATGTAAAATATAAAAAAGGCACAAAGGGCACATGTACAGTACTGACAATCTCCTTTTTCCTCCCATTATAATAAATACAAACTGAACATTATTGTACCATGGATGTTAGCACCATGATTCTATACCGCATCCAACACTGTCGTGACAATTCCAGCATCCTAGAAAAATATTTATAAATAATTTCCCATAAATAAAATTCTATTTTCCCCACAATACATATTAGTTTTGTTTATGCAATTTTCTGTAAACCCAGAGAGAACAATTTAGTCAAAAGCGAATAAAATACAGAGAAAAACAAGAGCGCACAGAAAAGGAGCTTTTCTACACATCATTATCAATACAGTTAACAGAGCATAAACCTTATTGCTGTAATGAAAATAAGCTGGACTTTTCATTGCACTAGAAAAGAATGGGTGCCGTTTGGCAAAACCCCATTGTTACACAATGTATATATTTAATTCATCAACTTTACAATTGTAAAAGCTGTTTAGAAAATAAAGGACACTGTAATATCAAATACATTTCCCTAACTGCTGCTTTTATGATGTTATTCCAACTAACAGCATTTAGTAGTAGTTGACTGTTAAACATGATTATTTAAAAAGGAAAAATAAACTTAAAAAAAAAAAAAAAAAAAACAGTCCGCAGACTAACTTGCGTTGCATTGACTGTGCTCTATTCCACTTCCATTGCAGACACATCCTGCTCTCCATCAGATTTCTCCGAGGGTAGGTCTGATGAGTCTGGGGTGTTTTGGCCATCTGAGGCAGAATTGAGTTCTGTGGTGGGAGTCACGGGCCTCTGGGCATCAGCGTCAGAGGAGTCTTCAGCAACCTTTTCCTTCACTGATGACACATATTTTTAGATTCCGATTAGTATATCGCACATATTAGAAACACATAAAAAAAAAAAAGGTAAAAAAAAAGGTTCAGAGGAGACAAAAGAAAGAACATGAAAAGAAACATGGCCTACTTTGATTATAATAGGTGATACACTGGATCTACTGAGGTTTTAATTTCCTGTGCAATATTTTATATCCTTCCATGCTGTTGTATAACTAAAACAACTCTAATGCATCAATAGGAAGATAATTATATAATACTGTATGAGAGCAAAAGTGTTACAAAGCACTGTGCAGTGTAGTGTACCTTTTCACTAACACTTATAAACACACATATTATAAGCACATTGTTTTGAAAGGACATTATTAAGTTATTAGCACATGTGCATTTACATTTGTTTTTAACATGTTGTCATTTGCATACTATAAATTATTTTAATACCAGCCCTGTTTCGTGTGTACCAATTTCTTCATTTTATTGGATCAGGGAACATTTAGATTACTTAAAGGGTTTATTGTTCATGATGAAATTTAAGTGGTTTTCTGTTCCATGTGTTCCCAATAGAATAAAATACAAATCTGCAGAATACTGTGTTAACTAGAACCTTGAAAATACATTGATGGACGTTTTTGGTGAACTCAAGCACTATAATAAACCAACTACAAAGTTTGGTATATTTTAAATACTCTAGTGGTTATATTTAATTGCAGGAATGAAAAAACATTTAAAACCTTACCTAAAGCCTGTAAATCATCATCTACATCAGTAGCAGACAGTGGCTGAGGACTTTCAGGTCCCATCTTCAGGTCGCCTGTAACCTCCGGGAGTCTGGGTGCCTGAGGCCTGGTTTTTCTTGCAGGATTCAAGAAATAACAATACGCACATCGGAAGGCTTAAAAAAAAAAAAAAATATGACACCATATAGTTAGTGTCGCTTCACTAATACATTTTCAGACAGACATAGATTAATATACATGAATATGAGCCGATGACAAAAAATGCCTGAGATGCATAAACACTTCAGATTGATGTGTAGCACTGGTTTGCATATTCAATCTTACAGGGGTCGGTAGAGGCAGAGGCATTTAAGAGCCATATGATATACAGCACTGCCAAATGCTAGAGGGCAAATGAAGGCATGGTGCTTGATGGAGACTGACAAAGAGTGTTGTGTTTCTCAAAGTCTTACCAATGTATTCAAATTCCTCCTTTAATGCCATGCCGTTATGGGACAGACACTGCTGACAGATGAGAGCGTATCTATGAGGGGGTGGAAAAAAAAAAAGAGCGTCCAGTTAAAGCACTAGACAGTAGATGGACTGGTGAAACATTAGGAACAAGATGTGATTTTGTTGATACATGTTAGGCGGGTGATGGCAGCATATGTAGCGCTTATGCTCAATTCACTGTTCATCTCGGTTGATAATGTGCATTTGAGCTGAGGCTGCACCCAAATAGTAAACCGAACAGTCAATGTGAAGTGACACAAAGACCTTCAAACCCCAAAGGGAAGTGACAGCAATCAGTCATTGACAAGCACGGCTCAATATTAGTTACAAATATCAGATAGGAGGTGCAAAATTTAGGCTAATTTTGAGAGTATCAGGAGTGACTACGCAAAACGTTTAATGCAAATTGTCAACTTCATTGTTTATCATCCGGAATGCGTAAACTTAACATTAGCCATTCACTTCAATATCAGATCACACAAATGAGCTTTTACTTCTGCAGTCAATTAATATTAGGGGTGTGTATTGGCAAGAATCTGGCAATATGATGCAAATCACAATACAATATATCACGATACTGTTAAAAAGGTAATTTTTTTAGTACAGAGTTTAAGATATTAGTTCATAACTAACGTAATAACATTATTTTTGTGCAATCCCAACAAAGGACCTAACATCCGCCTCTCATACAGTTAAGTGCTTTTAGGATGCTTCAAATAACCATAAATTAGTAAAACTGTTAAATAAAACATAAACAAAAAACAAAAACAAAAATGAACCACCGCCATATCTGCATTTGAATAATTAATACCTAAAAATATCAATACACTACATTTTAATATCACCATATATTGCAGAACCAATATTTTCTTACACCCCTAATTAATATGTTGATTATTTTCCTGATTTAATCCATTAGATTTTTGGTCTATACAATCTCAAAATGGTGAAAATGATGATTGAGGTAAAGAAAAAGAACATATACAGATTTCAGAAGCAATAAGTAAGCAGAAGCAGACATTTTCTTGAAAAATAATTCATCGATTAAAGTAATGGATAGTTAATTGATTTAGCAGTTGAAAGCTAACTGATAAATTCATTTATTGATAATCATTGCAGTTATGTTAGCACTGCATGTTTTAAAGTAGATTTCTCTGCAACACTGACTATACAACAAAATGTATAAAGCCTGCCCTTCCAGATTATTGTAAGAAAATCAGAATTGGGGATACTTTTGATGAGCAGTGTCATTGTACAAGTGTTTTTAAAGGTTTATTCTTCAGTTTGTTGTCATGATTGTTACATTTGTAGAGGTTCATTATTAGAATTTTGTAACAATAAACTGATTTAGCACAACTCAAACCATTTTTCTAGCCCCAACTCCCCACAAAAATATATTTGAATAATTATCAAATCAATACATTCATGTATCATAAATGTATGACAAATGTAGATTGGAAAAATCTCCAATTGGGGGTGCCCCTAATTTTAACAATGAGCTTATTAACAAAAGGGGGCTGAATCCAACAGTTATGTGAACCTAAAAATGTATTAATTTTTGGCACTGCATCAGCTCTGCAACAAAGTATTTCCATGCATTTGTATACATACAAACAGTAGAAATACAGACAAACACTTATACACTCACCAACATGATTGATTTTTGCCTTTGTAAAGCACTTTGAGTTACCCTGCGTATGAATAGTGCTATACAAATAAACTTGCACTACCTTACAAAGTCCATAACTGCTCAAAGCTGATATCATGTACCTGTTCTGAGGGCCATCTCCAACAAGGTACTCCACGACTCTGTCCATAGCACCTCTTTCTCTTGGGAGAACAGGTCTGGCCAGGGGTGGCCCTGGTGGGTGCATGCCTGTTAAATCACAACATCAAACCCATCAGACACACTCTGCCATCCTAAAAACAAACTACAATAAACTGAGGACGCTGAGGAAGAGCTCAATAAAATAGCGAGGCTGTGATTTACAGTTTCCTTCATAAACCATGATGAATTAAAGGAAACGGCTCCTTTTTTCTAATGACTTTAAAGTGGATCTCAGTTGCAAAGCACGTCCAGATTCCCTACTGTGTTGGCGAGTAGTAATTAATATAATCTAACATCAAGAGCAATCATAGGAAGATGACTGGTCATTTCTGTGAGACTTGGCAGAGTCTCAGCATCCTGCTGGTTATTAATTTACTAACATATGGAAACTCTGTGGTGACTCTTTGTATCAAATTGCTTTTCACTTTCAATTTTCAACAGAAGCAGGTGATAACATCAAGTCATGTAAACCATTTGTGAGGTGTTCCCAATGCCAAAGGCAATTTCACCAAGCATTAAAAGACATTTAGTGAGATTCCACCACCATTGCCCAGAGAACAAACGCAGGTCTGGCTAATTAATCATAGTTAATGTAATCCTGCCTCGTGCATAGCTCACAGTTGGCATTCCACATTGCAATTACAGCATGCAGCTTCCTCTAGGAGCACATTTTCTTTACTGTTTGCTCTTATTTGCATCTTCTATTGAGTGTTCATAGTCCAGAAATAATTCATATTGAATATTCAATGCCTCTACACTCCACAGATGTCTCCTATACACAAAGACTCCTCTGTGCAAAGTTTTTCCAATGTGCTTGCTGGCTTTCAACATATTTAACCAAAGCCAATACGATCATTTCTTGAGGTAATAGTGGTACAGTCATGAGTGTTTCAAATTTTAGCCATATTTAAGATCTTATTACACCACTGTGCTCTTGAAAAACTGTTTTAACCTTTTTAATAGGATACCTGAAATATACATTCACACAATTATCCACTACAACTACTGCATAAAATACACCACCCTCCTGACAAAACACACTAGAGCCTTGAGCAACTGGGGACACTGAGCCAGGGAAGAGTAAATCACACCTTAATCGACCACATTATGATGTGGTCCCCCTGTGTGCAGGTAACTCACCGAATCCTGGAACAGGTGTTCCAAGGGTCACAGGCTTCCTCATCAAGCTCTGCTGAGCAGCTATAGCCGACAGGCTCCTCTCTGGGGGTCCACCTGGAGCAGAGTGGGAAGGCCGTCCAGAGTGGGTGGGCCCAGAGGCAAGAGGAGGGCGGGCAGCAGCAGGATTCACCATCACTGTGGGGGTCTTCGGGATGACATTGCGATGCCGCAGCTCTGTCACAGAAAAACATAGCAAGTTGCTTAACAGAGCTAACAAATGAAAAAAAACATCTCGTTCAGAACTCAAGAGCTACCTTGTCCTGGTTTTGGAGTCATCAGGGGACCGGTTGGACTGGATTCCAGTTCCTTCAAATGGAAAACAGAGAAAATCAGGTTTCAGAATGAAAATCAGAAATCCAACAAAGCTTATATTCATTACACAATCATGACAACTTACAATCTTTTTCTTGGAGTCAGGATCAAATCTCTCCAGAATCATTTTAGCATTTTTATACGTCTCGGTTTCCATAACTTCTTCAAGCTGGAAAAAAAATCAGATACAGAATATTAAAGTATGAAAGACTCAGGAGTTTATCAATACACTCACCACACAAATGATTCGTAAGCAGCTTTACTGTCGAGTGAGTAAAATACAATCTAATGATCACCTAATGGAATCAACTGATGCTTCCAAACGTATGTACCGTGATGTTAACATGTGTCAGAGAACTGGCGTCTTGAGATTACTTCACCGCATTGTACATCTTCAGTTTAAATAAGACCCAAAGCATTCTAAATGTTTACATATGATATGAAGAATAATTACATTCACTACTTCGATAATGGAGAGTGTGAAAATCCATCAGCCCTAATTATTGGAAGTTATTAGACTTGACAGAGGATGACAAGCAATTTCTCAGATTTATTTCTTTCCAGCTCTAAATGCTATTAATTAAAGTGACATTAGCAGAGTGGTTTACTGGGTTAAGTCACGGTACCCATCAAATGCTGTCAGTACACATCCTGGATTAGCTAGTGTGTTGCAGCCAAATGCTCAGAGGATCAATAAGGACATTACTACAGGCTTCCTGCAGGACTCGGAACAAAGAGCTGGTTTTCACATCAATGGCCTGCACTAGATAACCACTTTGAACAGAAACTTCAAGCAGCAGCTACATCTGTTTCACCCCCATTTAAGAGGACACACCTATATAAAAGAAACAATATTGTTTTCCAACACTTACACTGATAATTTTGTTTTCATCTTAACAATAAGCTACACATTTACATCAAATTGCTATTTTTGTTAAATTAAGATACATGAAACAGATTTTATTATGGAGGCAGAAGGGAGACCAAAGTTGTTTTTAGATCTGTTGTCACTTACTATTTTCCTTTTTTGCGCTTTAAGATCTTCTAACTTGTCATCTGAAAAAAAAAAAAGAAATGTTTTACATTATTCAACACTATGAACATACCACAAAAATACATTAATATAAATTGCTATGGACAAGTAGCAAATGAAAACTTACTATTCTTTTCTGTTCTTCGTGAAAAAATAAATATAAGCAATTTTCTGAGCAGCCACACTCTGTGGAGAAATTAGAAAGAATGTTAGACATGGAGAAAGGTTACAGCTAATGGAAATTGTATCGAATGCTGTACATACTTACAATAATGGAAATATTACAAAAGGAAGAGACAGTATGAGGCGTCCCATTAACTGTTCAGGAAGGTACCAGAAATACACAACTATACACGTGATCAGGTAGAGAAGAGACGAGTACAAAAGCAGTCGTCCAACCCATATCTTCAACTGCCTCTGATACTTTTCACCGTATTCTTCGAGCATCTGTATATCCTGTAGAAGGCAATAGTTTTATATTATTGAAAAATACAACCTTATTAACACAACGGTGAAAGCACATCAGCCAGACACTTCATGATCACATTGCCTTTCTAGAAAACAAAAAAAAAATCCAACTCATTCATGTAATTTAGGACAGTGTTTCCCAAATGACAAAGCACTGTGACCTAATTAGCAAAAGGACTTATTTATAAATTGTGAGGAGAGTGAACTTGTGCAGGAAGGAAGTGCATTTTTAAATCACTTAATAATATCTAGAACAGTCAAGTCGTTCAAAGATTAACAGTCACAACATGCCTTTGTTTTACAGATCTTTAAAATACATAATACATGGAAATGCATGTTTTGAGAAACACATATTTGATCAAACATAAGCTAAAATGCAAAGTTATGTGCCACCCCAAATAGAATCTCCTTCAGACCTTAGTTTTTGGGAAAGGATGTTTCATGATATATTCATTAATAAATTAATTATGATTGCTTTGTTTTATTTATCTAAATGGTAAATGTTAAACAACAGGTTAAAAGTGTTGGTTACTTGATCCAAAAATAGCAAGTAAACAGAAAAGGATTTGCTGCTGGTTACTATGGTACCACTGTAACATGTGTGTCTGTCACTCTAGGCATAAGAAAAACTGACCTCGTGTCAACTATAATAAGGAGCAGAAGAGTCTGCTTGAAGTGCATAAGAAGGGAAACAAACATCAAAAAAATGTTTTCAAGACTGGCAACTGATCCTGTGTTAATTTTCTTGGCTTTAAATGACTAAAAACCTTGATTTCATTTAAAAAAAAAAAAAAAAAACCTACACCATCTGACCTCATCAGTACATATGTATGTGTCATTTGCTCCAAGGACAAGTGCTGAAAATAACCTAACACTAGCTTAACAGTAGAAGGGCAGTAAAGCCCCATCAGTCAGCAAATGAGGGTCTGATTTGACATTGAATACCATATCTGATCGCTTATGGTGAAAACCAATATGATTATGCAACACTTCAAAGCACTACCTCTTAGAAGAAGGGCTGTAGCAGTCTCAAAGGATCAGCAAACAAAAACAGACCATTACAATGAACTAAAGCGGCCTTTATGAAATTTCCCAAAACTTGGGTTGGGGACTAAAATGAGTGGCAGAGATGTTTTATAGGGGTAAAAACTGTTAAGAGTAACAGACATCTTAAATAAATTTCCAAATCCAAATTTTAGAGAAGGGTCTTGGAAGCATTCATAAATGTTAACCTATTTGAAATTCAGAAGAGGGGTAAGGGATGTAACACAGACAAGAATGACATTAGGAAAAGACACAGAAAAAGCATGGGAAAAGACCAGACATAAAAGCTGCAACAACGCCTAAAAATTGAAAAGACACCAGATAAAAATGATTTAAAAGAAGTTATATCAAAAGTGATGTGAAAAGATCCTGATGTGATAAGATGTTAAGACATAAAAACTGTAAGACACATTGTCAGTAAAACTGCACCCATTATGCCAATTAAAAAGGTGCATTTTTTTTTTCTACATTTGGGTCCAGAAAAAAACATAAAATACATTTTTTGGGGTCTTTGGCTGAAAAAGTTTGAGAATCAGTGATCTAAACAATCATGCCTCATTTTATATCCTGCTGCACAAATACACATATATGTAGGTCAAACTTAAAATGAAGATACAGAAGATTAAGATACATATTTGCTTGTAAGTGGTTTAGGTAGCATACAATTTTCAGTCATCATTTTTAGACTTTTTCCCTCCCTCTCCAACCTACATTTAGTAAGACACCTACATTCCTAGCAGTCACTTTAGTGAGAACTACATCCTCCTTTCCACAACATAAGGATAAAATAAAGACTGAATAATATCGTTTATGTGCAACTGAGCAGTTCATCACTGATTAAAACTCCTCATCTGTCTACAGAAGTCTGTGCTGAGTGAGTAGTCTGTACGCACACAAAGGGGTATTTCTAGATTAAAGGGACTTTATAAACTTCATTGGGTATAATTATACCGACAGATGACTTTGGTCAGTTTTTCTGACGCTTCATTTGGTTGCACTCATTTGACTGACAGCGGATGTCTTCTGCAAGCTTGGCCACATCAAACCTCAAGGGATTTATTGTGAAATCCTCCACTTCTGTTTTAAAATGTGACAAACATGGCATGAAAACAATTTAGAGGAAACTTCTTATTGCGTTGCTCACAAGTGTCTTCCCTATTAAGTGTTCCTTCAATAGTAAGAATATGAGGACTGTGTGACTTCCTTTAGTCTTTGTTTTCACACCTTATCTTTATGATCATGTATTTCTAACTTCAGTAAGCAGAACTGCATGTTTTGATTTACTGGGTTTATTGACATTGTACAAAACCAAAGTAGTAGATCTTAAAAGTCAGCAAAGATATGTTTAAAGGCAGAACATACCTTTTCAAGTCCTTCCAAAACGTCCACAGTGGATGGTTTAGCCTGAAGGGAAAACATTTTAATATATCGGTAAGAAAAATTAAGTCATGACATTTGCCATAATGGCATGGCTCTGTACAGTTGTTGATATATTTTGTGCATTCATATAGGACACAAGTAAATAGTCCTGATACCAGCTGGGACATTATCATAAACATTTGACTTCTGATAATTTATGTACATCTAGCTAAGTTCCTTATGCATTTTGTGAAGTATGATTACGTAGGAGCTTTTTGTAATGAGAGGCAGGTTGTGGAAACAGTTCAACATTTTTATGACACGCTCTGCTAGTCTTACTGAACAATAGAAAAAACAAACAAACAAATGTATTGGAAAATGCAAACTAATTCCTTTAGTTACAGACATAGCAAAACAAGAATAGAAACAGCATTAGTCAGACAGTCATTATCAGAGAAGGTGATGAGTACAAACCCTCCACCGGGATATAACAGCCCCCATGATGATGATGATAATACAGGGGGAGATTCTGTTTCTGAGACTCCCCTTTGACTTTTTCACAAGCTCCCACCTGTTGAAAAGAGCCATGGCCAGTGTACAATTAAAAGAAATGGAAATGTACAGTTTTAATTGTAAGTTCCTATAACTACAAGACAAAGTGAAGCATGTTAGTGTAATAGAAATCCTTCATGGAGTTTTAGCTTGCTGTGCTTTAACATTTAACTGTAGATCTTTCAGTGTGGCCTATCATCACATATACTGACACCCTGTAGCACCTGTGAAAGTGTAAATGAAAACTCTTGAGTAAGAGGAGTTCTTTAAGGGACTTTTGATTAGATTGCAATGGTTTCGCGTCACCAAGGTGAATCTGTGTACCTGACCCAAACAGATACTTAAGTTAGCACTTTAAGGACAACTTGTTACAAGGTTCAAGCTATTATAAGTTTCGGTACGATAGATCAGGCTCAATGAGTAAGTGACGTAACAGACATTTAAGATCAGAGTTACTCGAGCTAAAGTTACCACTTGCTAACTTAACTTCTCTAATTGTTTTCGGTGCAACCGGACATAAAAACAACGCTGACAAGGACACATTGTATCGTAACTGTAGCTTCCGAAGAAGTGTGGTCGTGTCTGTATTTTTAACGACTGTTCCCTTTGTAAACTTCTTAAACCGCTTAACATATTAATTTAATAAACTGTTAGCCTTAGCATTGACAAGTAGGCTAACCCTAAGGAGCTAACGCTAGCTAATACCGCTAACATTCTGCAGCTGCACTTTTCAGTACATGAACTAAAAGCACTTACTGCTAACTTTGTTAACGTCCACCCAGGTTTGCATAAGATGACAGAACAACGGATGAATGACTCTTTATATTTACCTTAGCAGTTGGGATGTCCGGTTCTAACTGGCTGAGGCTGTGGACCGAGTCCTGCTTTGAGTAGACGGAGGAGTGTTAGGCAAGATGGGGGAGTGTCCACCAGAAGAACAGCGTGGCCTTTACAGATATATATGATCACAGTCTGACACAGCAGGCATGTTGTCAGCACATGAAATCCTATGTTATGTGTTGTCTGATGTACAGTTAATAGAGAGCTGACACTATGAGGATTTCACTTATAATATTAATGACTAAATGGCTTTAAAACAACAGCATTAGCCTAGTGGTATGTTATTGCTGCTGTTGTAGTGTCATGAAGACTGTTAAAAAAAATGACAGACATGCCACAACGTTGAAAAAGAAACCCTGCAGGCTATGTGAACTCATAAAACATCAGTACAAGTCTACTTGTCTGAGCTTGACTGATACGATACGGCTCCATTACAGGCAAAAATAAGTACCTACTCTCACCCTTTAATTAAGTGAGTGAAGAAATATAGCCTAGTTTGGAAACACTATTAAAAGTTAAAGTCCTTCAATCAAGTTTTCGTTAAATAAAATTACAACAAAAAGTACTGTGTGTAAGTATTAGGATGGGTAAAATGCATCCTACAGGGATAAATCCATAAAGTTCCCAAAGTATTTTTCTTCTATATTTAACATTTCTGAAGTGATTTATCACCATTTATTGTAATATTACCTTCTTTATCTCGCATTTTCTTTTAGTGTAAATCATGTATTTTCCTATATCTTACTTATTACGATGCCTGCGGTGCATCATGGGCATCAAGTGGCAGCACCATGTGACTAACAATGAAGTCCTAGGGAGAGCAAACCTTCCCAGTATGGAGACAATGCTGACGATGAGGCAGCTCCGATGGGCTGGCCATCTGGCACGAATGGGGGACTTCAGAATGTCCAAAGCTGTCTTCTATGGGGAGCTGTGCCAGGGCAAGAGAGACAGGGGAACCCCCAGGAAGCACTTCAAGGACCAACTTAAGCGGCAACTCGACTCAGCTGGTATCCCAGTAAAAGAATGGGAGAGTATGGCCTCCAACAGAAGTGCCCAGAGAGCAGCGTCCAAAAGAGGAGCTGAAAATTTGGAGAAAGCCCTAAGAGAGGCCGCTGAAGTGAAGAGAAGACACAGGAAAGCTGCAGCTACCCAGTCACCACCAGCACAGACATTTATATGCCCATCCTGCCATAGGACTTGCAGGTCAAGGATTGGGCTGTACAGCCACAGGAGGGCCTGCAGAGGACAACCTTCCTAGAATCTTCGAACACGAAAGAGAAGCCAACAACATTTACTTATTATAATGATGTTCATAAAAGCTCTAAGTTGATGGTTATTATATCAAAAACAGAGAAAATTGAAGACAAAGCGAAATTTTCAGCAAAAATATCAATTACTGAACATAAACCAAGTGTCTCCATCCACTGTCATAGATCAAACTTTATGGGGTTTACTGGTGTTTCAATCTTGTAGATGATCAAGGTATTTCCACGGTAACTACAGATCCTCTGAACGTCCAAATGGGTCAAATCTGATGACCATGAAAAGACGACAAACTGCATTTAACACCAATTATTTGCATGTTTTGATAGGATTAGTGGATCAACAGGCATTAAGTTTGCTGATGCTTTTGGTTGTAGATGGCTGTTTGGGTCTTTATGGGTTAACTTTTAACCTTTAAAGCAAGTAAAAGTGCTCCTCATAGAGAATAGGTTTGTTTAAAGTTATATTACTATAGAATATGAAATTAAATCAGTCATTAAGATATCTAGGAGCATTTTAGATAAGAAATACTGCATCTCCATGATTTAAACAAACAAAAAAAAAATCTTAGAAGTGACAAGTAACTAAGAATCAGATAAATCTTACGGAGTAAAAAATATAGAACCTCTTTCTGAAATGCTGAAATATAGAAGAGTATGAAAAGTAGTTACTTAACAAAACTATAGATGTTAAAACTGTGCAAAACTAGAGTATTCACATACCAGATTCCACCACTCATTCATTCCAATAAACTACACAACCCCATATTTTAATATATTAACATTCAGCAGAGCTTTCCTGTTATCGTGACATCATGTTTTATTTAATATTAGTCAATAAAATTGTTTCTGTTTTGAACCCACATTATTATATCCATTTGCCAAACATTATGAGTTGTGTGAATGTGCTGTTGTGAGGTGGGCAGTAGTCTAACTATTACAGAAGGCAAGAATTTATTAGAATAACTTTCAACAGTACAATATAAAAGTCTTGGATCTGCTGTAAATACAGAGCAAGCAACAAAACTTTATTAATTTTGGACACAAAATGCAATCACATGTTCTCCATTAAATCCCTTTTCAAAGAAATCTTTGCTAACGCAGCCCAGCCAGCGGACTGAATTTGCCGTGTTGATGTTTTGATTTACAGGTCTCACACATAAAATTACAACCTAAACACTGGGATTCATTAGCGTGTTCACAGAACACAGAACTCGCCTTAGGGTGCTTATAAAACATAGAATAACTAACAAGAGCCCATAATATTGTAAAACCAGAGGAGAAAAACTGACTTAACAAGAATATATTCAGTGGGTTTGGCATATGGAAAAAATACTAAAGTCAATGAAGTCGAGCCACCCAATCATTAAAGATAAGCACTCTTACTTCTGTTGAATTTGAGAATCTGCATTTATAATATATAATTTATTCATTGCAGATGGTTTGTCTTTGCTGTCCTTGGGAAAAGCATTAAAACTATCCCTCAAAAGGCAAATCTATAGGTTGGGGATGTTTCAGATATAACTTGAGGTCCACAAAAGACTGACTGCTTTGCATTATCACTACAACTCCCATCACTTTTATCCATATTCTGTGGATAGAAAAGCGGGCCTTTGTGTTCTTCTTTTATGCATGTCTGTGAATGTGTGGAAACTACATCTACATTACAATATCAGTTGTTGGCATGTAACTGGGGTACACTAAAACAAAGACAAGCAGGATATAAATCTGAAAGATTCATTTTCAGGTGTATGTGTGTGTGAATGGGTGAATGTGAGGCTTTGTAAAGTGCTTTGGGTACCAAGGTGTAGATATAGCTCTATATAAGTGCAGTCCATTTACTATTTTTTGTGTAAACCTGCATGTTCAGTGTTATACCATGGCAGTCCTCTAGTTAATTCAATGTGGGGTTATAATGTAAGTAATGGACTGAAGATGTGTTTGTGGGTAGTAAAACATGAGGATATCAGAGCTTGTTTGGAGTGAAAAAAATGAAGTTAAAGATTCCCTAATCCACATGTCCTCCAGAGCTACAATCTTCCATGTTTTAGATGTTTCCCTCTTCCAGCACACCTGATGGTCATTATCAATTTAATCTTCTGCAGAGCTTGGTGATAGGATTATTATGTGAGTCAGGTGTGTTGGAGGAGGGACACATCTAAAACATGCAGGATAGTAGCTCTCGAGGACCATGATTGAGCAGCCCTGTATTAGATGAAGAGTCTTGAGTTTTGTCTTGTCATTTTTGTTGACAAAAAGCATTAACCTAATTCCCTTGGCTTGGAACATGTGGGGAAATACACAGTTTAGCCTCTATTATGTCTGATTTGGTTTTGTAACTGACTTTTATTGTGTTTTTATGTATATTTTAATGTGGATGTATGGTTGTGATTTCTATTTTGTGTTATTTCTGCTGCTGTCTTGGCCAGGACACTAAAACATTTTAATCTCAATGAGCCTTTTCCCTGGTTAAATAAAGGCTATACTAATATTTTCTACTCATATATAGAGGTGTTTCTACCACTGACCAGATTAAATTGGGCTACTTTGTACTGTATTTATTTGCATATTTAAAGCTGCGTCACCAATTTTTCATCAAATCTGTGAAACCAGTCATAGCCTAAGTATCATAAATTCACAAGTCTTTACATCTACCTCCACACTATAGTGTTTTGTCAGGTCACTTCCTGTTTTATTTTGTCAGTCTTCTCCTGTGTGGTGTCCAGTGTCTTTACTTCCTGTTCCCAGCTTTCCCGCCTGTCTGATTACTTGACTCCGCCCTAACAAGTTGCACCTGTATCTCGTGTATTTAAAGGCAGTCTTGTGCAGTGTTCCGTTTCCATTTTGTCTCATCCCAGTTTGTGACCTGTCAGTATTATATCCTGTCTGATGTATTTGTTTGTGACCTGTTTTTGGACTTTGTGAGTTCTGCCTTTGCCCTTTTGTGTGTACTGTTGTCTGCCTAAACCACCCTTCCGGACCTGGACCCCTGTTTCTGACTCTGCCCTACCTGTGCCTGTTTGGACTGTTTACTTGGATATGGAGCTTCACTATATATGGTACTTGGTTTTTATCTCACCTGTACTTCTGCTGGACTGCCTCAGTGTTTGACCCTGCCTTTCTTGTAGTTAGAAAAAGTTTAATCCTTGTCTGTACCTCTGCTTGGGTTTCCTGCTTTCCCATTTTTTGACCCCTGTCCCGGTTCTCACTTCTGATACTGGGTTATCTCCGTGGTCTACAAACTCACATGCTTTCGCCGTGTGACACACCATTTCGCCTGGTTTGACACGAACTCAAGCCGCACAATCATGTCTTACGCTTAAAAAAAACAATTTGGGCAGAGACGTTTTGCCTGCGTTCATTCTCAGTGAACTCCGCGACGATAGTTGGCGCTGAGAAGCACCATTGTAACTCACCCTAGTTTTCGTTGCATTTCCTACCCGCATTCAGTACGCAAATGCCGCACGGATGGGCGGGGCCTTAGCAGCGGAGTGCGCAAGCGCGTCCGCCATGTTTGGAATGGGTACGCCCCCTGTAGACTGACAGTGAATGGTCATAATTTTAATAAATCGCCGGTCTACAAAGTTAAAGACATTCCCTTTTATCCCCCTCTTTACAGACGCATTCGCGGGGGGGTGTTGGTAGTTGTCAGGTCCTACAGAATCTCACTCCAAGGTTTTGAAAAGTTGGAAGCTCTGAGATAGAAGTGTTACCGGTTTCATTTAATAAACTTTTTTTTTTTGCTCAAGTCCAAGACTCCTTGGCTTCTCATCCTCGTACCTGGGTGTGACACCGTGATTACACACCTGAATCTCTTCCCTCACAGTGAACAGTTTTTAAATATATTCCACGATAAACGATTCATTTATTTACAGATCTGGTGGGCCGTTTGGGCTTTTTCAGAAACCTGTCATGATGTGCATTTTGTAAAGCAATGCACCATGCAGCCGCATTATGGCCACAGCAGCCACAAATGAAAACCGCTTTATTGCCTCTTGCTACTGCAGCTCCATGAAGCCAACAAAAGTCATACACATTAAGCTTTAAATCTCTATTTTTTTTTTTTTTTTTACTGATAACAGTAGTTTTTATACATTATCAAAATGACATGTTTGCACCTTAAGTAGGCTGATTAATTCTGTTTATTTCCTCTAAAGCCTAAATGCTACTGTTCCTCTGCTGACTACCATGCATCCATGCCTCTGAACTTTAAAAAGGGAAGCAGTCATTTTATAACATCTGAGTGAATTCAGTTATCCAAACCTCAATCAGATGTCACGTCCTTTATTCATGTTGGAAAATGGCACAAGCACAAACTACTTAACTTGACACCCGTCAAATTGCTTCCGCCTTGTTTTCCCCAGTTGTGGAACCAGTTACTGTGCCACTTCCTCTTTCACCAGTCTTAACTGGGGAAGGTTGCCAACATGATGGACCTATGAGGCAATCAATATTTTAGCTATTGAAAATAAATGGATTTTACTGAAAAAAAAAAACATTCTGACTATGCAATTATCTGCTAATAAAAATCCTTCATGAGTCTGTAGGTTCTCATTTACCCAGGTCATCATTCAATTGGACTGGTGTTGCCCTTTTGAAAATGTTTGGTCTGTCATCAAGAGACCAAACATTTTCAAGACTGAAAACCAGTCCAGTTGAACCATGAAGAACTATCAAGAAAAACCATAAATGAGTTTAATCAAAATAAAACTGTCTTCCTTGCAAGTGTATATCAAGAACTATGCTACAGAGGTTTTTGTACATACATTACAAATGCATCTACCAACTCCCCATATGCATACACATGCAAGCTTGATGAAGTTAATTAATAGAAATGCAGACTTGTTGGGGTGCTATAAAGTCACAGGCATGGTAACAATAGTTGGTTTCAATGTAGCTGAAGCTCATCAAGCATTGCCTTCTTGTGTTCCCTTATTAACTCCTCATACATATGATGGTGTGAAACAGCTGAGTTGTGGTGTTGTGTTTCACGTGGTGTGCATCACTGCTTGTTCAACACAGTAATTATTGTTGTAGTTTCTTGTAGTCATGGAGGTTAGTTGAAAAACACAAAATATGAGAAGCTGGGCCAATCACACAAAAGAAAACAATCCTCTTACATGTATTATCATTTTAGCACAGACTAACACATTCATGTCTGTTTATGACAATGCATGTCTTCTTGAAGCTGTTTTTGTGTAGACGTTTCACATGGGCTCTGTATTTGTGCCCAAACTGTCTTTTTCTATTTATAACTGGTCAGCCTGTAGGCAATGCTGTTGTCATGGGTCGTTCATAGAAAAACAAGATCCTAAATGGGTCACAAGTACAATATTGTTGCTACATGATGTATTGGCAGGATGCTGTAAATGAGCTGTAGCTTCTTAGTTTTAGGCTCATTTTTAAAGTATGTGTTTGAGAAGATCTATGTAGCTGTGTTTGATGTTTATAATTTTCAGTTGGACACAAATCAAGTATAACTGTTCAAAGTTGGTCAGAAGTGTGAATTATAACATCTCCAAACTACACTTGTTATGACCCAGCCATGTGTAGACGGTCCCTTTTGAGCCATGTTTATGATAGTCATTTGGTGTCAGTTTCTCAAAGGTGTAGAAATGTTGTCATTTCCAACTTGTTAATTTTGTCTTTTTTTTAAATCACTTTCAGGAATCAATCACTTGCTCAACTCACTGAAGATTGTTATGGCAGTTCCCCGTTTGTTTGGCACATTGAAATTGAATTTAACCAAAGCTGTTGCCTTCCTGAGGAGCGAGTTTGTCACTGACTGGCGTCAACAAAGGACAGAGTCCTGATGTGAAATCCAATGGACATCAGTGTCTGAAAGGGCAGGAAAAGGTGAGTACAGAGACAAGCAAGTGTTGTCTGTTAGTTTAGGTCATGCTTGCTTTAACTCTAAATTTCAAGACCTGTCCAGTGTTTCCTGTAGAACTGATCTCTTGATGTGTTATATGATGGTGTGCTGAGTAAATTTGGTGCAGTATGCTGGTTTTACACCTGTATTATGTTTACCCCCAGTAACTGTGTGGTTTTGAATATACAAATAATGTTAAATTTAATCAAATAAATGATAAGTAAATGGGGTAAATTCAGTACGACATGTTTCACTGCTGATGTTTACATCAAAAACAATGTGGCTGTGGTTTGGAGCATGCACATTATTCGTAAGTGGGGCGAGCAGGGGTAAAAATTGTACAGCATCATGGAGAACATGTGTCTTCTTATGGAAAATAAGCCTATTATATATGTGTGTATATTAAGTCTAATGTAATGTGATGATTTTTTTTTTTTATCAAATATATGGTATGGTGGTGCGTCACAGTAAAACTTTACGGGCAAAATGCTGCTGTCATAATCAATGAACAGTCAGGAGTCTCACAGGTCTGTCTTTGTGGCTGTTTTGTCCAAAGGTGTAGAATCCAACCTCTAAGTGTATGTGCAGCCTTTGAATTGTTTACTTACCAAGAAGCATCAGTGTTCACATGGCAAGTGTAAATAGAAAATATTAATACTGCACTACCTTCAGCAATGCATCATATTCTATTAGATCATGCTTCTAGCGTTGAGAATTATGCATTTCTAAGTTAACTTTTCAGAAAAAACAAACCTATTTTCAGCTTTAACTATTTTCTAGTGAATCAAAGATTTTTTTTTTTTTTTTTTAAAGAGTTTGTTTATATTAAAGGGACATGGCAATAAGCAACAGTGTTCAATGGACTACCACAGAGTTGGCTGAAATGCTTCTTCAGGATGGATGGATGGAATGATGGATGGATGGATGGATGGATACTCTAGAGTTGTTTTTCAATGTATAAGCATTGTAAAGTACCTTACTACAGCAACAAATTAGCACTGTATCCAACTTTCTTTGTTCCTTACATCCAAGTAAGATGAACTATACACCCATTCCCAAATAGAGGTCATGCATCAGACATGCTGAGAAAATCCAAATGTGATGTTTTGGCTCCCTCCTGAATGCTTGGTATATTTCTTCTGCTGCTTTACAAAGACAAAAATATATACAACCAGGTAAAATTATAGTAAAAATGACTGATACAATCAACCTTTAAACAGATCCAAATATTACATATACATGGTGTATTAGTGTGGGTGAATGTGAGGCTTTGGGCACCAAAAAGCCCTATAGAAGTGCAGTCCATTTACCATACTGCACCTTAACAGTAACACTTTCCTTATACTAAAACATTCTTTAGTGCGCTAAACTGAGTTAAAGCAACACTAATGGTTTAGGCAAGTAAAACTGCCAACATGTAACTTTTGAGCTTAGGTTGTAAAATGGCGTGGTGGGGAAACAAAGCCGTGGTATTATGACAAGTCCTGTGTCAGCAGACAATATAGGGTAGTAGAGGGACTTCTGTCCATCAACGCAGAGCTAGGTTATCATGGTTAAGGGTAACACACTCTTTTTATAGTTAAAGAGTCACTTGGCTCTCCTTCTCCAGCTGCTGTGGTTTTCTGCAGCGCTCTAAGCATCCCCTCATGTATAAATATACATCAAGACAGCATGGGGATCATCATGAACCCTGCAGGCTACTTTACTTATTGTGTTACAAGGTGTGGAATTAGCTCCTTAACACTACAGGAGTGTTAAAACAACACCCATCAATTCAACACTGTGAAGGGGAACCAAGGCGGAGCTTTGTTTAATTAATTCTCAGCAGAGTTAAATGAACAGATACATGTAACTCTAACACTAGACACCATTTAACTCAGAATGGGTAAAAAAAAACAAACCACTTACGTAGAAAATATCTGTAATGTTTAACACTGCCTTTTTGCCGTACAGCGACAAAAATATTTTATTCCATTTGGATCTCATGTTGGAAAAATTCTCACCTTCTTCAGCTATGTCTTTTGTTGTAGATGTGAACAACAATTTCTAGATGAAAGGCTCACGATTTCCACTGTTATTTTCTTACTGCTTCACTACTGCTCTTCTGCTCCTCTACAGCATCTACATTGAACAACACTATGACGGTTAGCTCTGAAATGGAGTCATCTCACTGTATACAGACGAGCATGCACAACCCTTACAATATTACACCAGGGGTCACCAACCCTGGTCCTGGAGAGCTACTATCCTGCATGTTTTAGATGCATCCACCTTCCAACACACCTGATTCCAATCATAAGCCCATCATCAAGCCCTGCAGAAGCCTGATAACGGCCGTCAGGTGTGATGGAAGAGAGAAACATCTAAAATATGCAGGATAGATGCTCTTGAGGAACACTGTTTCTGACCCCTGTATTACACATTTTATGAAATAAACACACAAAAAACCACAAATGAAAATTTAAAGTTTCATTTTACCATTAGGAAGCATGTTTGAAGGTCTAACCTGAAAAATGAACAAATCACTCACACTGTTGAATATTTGCCTTTGAATTGTAGTGAAGTAAAAGTACTTTGAACCTAAGGTCAATACTTGGTTCTATTCTGCCTAAATTGGTTTGTGAGTATAGTTTTGAAAAGGTACATTTGTGATGGTACTTTTGTATCAAATGTTTTTGTTACTGACAGAATAAATATATTAATAGTGCTTTAATTCGCTGAAGGTATGTGATTATCATTTTTGTGTTTTGTTTTTTTGTTAAATCGTAGATTGTGTGAGTATCATTTTCGTAATGGAAATCTGTGTTGCACTTATTTCATGTTTATTATCTGTACCACAAACTCTGTACTGAAGGAAAAACAGCATTGGCGGTTGTCTTTTGTAACTATACCAAATTATGAATGAATCACAGGATGTTCTTTAGTATTTTTTTTTTTGGTTTTTTTGGTTTTCCATGTTATATATGGCTTTTGCTTCCAGTATACTCTCGCCAGTTTGATTTTTGGCCACAGGAAAAATAAATAGACAGGCAAAATCTGGACCAGTTGGTGTTGGTCGGACTGAAACAGCACTTCAAGAATCTAGAAAATAAAATAAATATTATTGCCATCTATATTTTTTTTGTACATTTTTTCAGCTCCAGATTTATTGATGAATTGGTTTAATACTTCCACATTTATTTATTTGTAGTACTTAATTATTTGCTTTTAGATATTTTGCATCTGTCCTGTTTGTATTCTTATACAGGGGGGGGGGGGGGGGGGGGGGGGGGGGGGGGGGGGGGGGGGGGGGGGGGGGGGGGGGGGGGGGGGGGGGGGG
>JAPSES010000019.1:6761747-6794164 GCA_029822895.1 Maxillicosta whitleyi | reverse complement strand
ATCACTCCTTTAAAATGTTTGACCGCTTATAATAAGTAATGTCATATTAACCCACTGTCGGTGTTTTTCATGCAGCACAGACGTTTCAACAAATTACAACTTTGCTACTTGATATAAATACAATTGCTATTAACATATTCACACACATTGTATTATTAGTTACATTTTAACAAATGTTTGGTTGGCATTCAGTTGATAATCCACCATTAATATCAAATCTGTTTTTGAGCTGATTTTATAAGATGAACCATAAGATGTGATGTTTATTTAGCCTTTAGGAGTGTAATGTGACTGCGCTACAGGTTTTAATTCTCCCAATAGCTTTAATAAGTGCACAGAACTGGTGCAAAGTAATTATATGAAATACAACTTTTTCCGTTTTGCTCAATATACAGTCCTGATACAGAGGTCGTGTGCTACACCCAGGAAAAAAATAGTGGTTGGAAAAAAAAAAAAAAAAAAATTCCAAGAACTATGGATGAGATTATTGCATTTTTAGATGTTGTCTTTGACATAAAAACACCAGCTCCCACGAACCACCACTGCATATTCTCCAATAAAAATTACATTGCAAGGATATGTCACATGTTAGTGACTTCTAAAGAAAAAAATCCAACCCATTCTTCCCTCTCATACACACAAACCGACTGATAAATTGTCTGGGTTAATGTATAATTATATCGGTGTATATGAAAGGCCATGATCAGGTCAGGAATGGGTCCAGGAAATGTGTCTTAACATTTAAGTGTTTTCTCCATTCTGAGTTTAACGCCTTCAAATAACAGTCATGTCCCAACAGTAAAGTCGTCCCTGAGGAGAACAATTCTCATGGCATCTGGTAGAAAAAAAGCAATAGATGCACTCTTGTTTGAGGCATCAGACTGTGGAAATATGCTCTATTTCTGACTGCATTCTTCACACAGTACATGGCTCTTTCTCATCTGTTTTGCCACAGAAATAATCTTTTTGCTCTTTTACACTGCTGAATAACACATGGCTTTACATGTTTTGGTGAAAATGTGGAAAAAAAAACCTAAATGTCTTTTCTGACCCAGACTCACTTGAAAATTACCCCAGACAGGTTTATGACTCTGTCTAATTGGGGAAACATTTTTTTTTCCGGTGTAAAACAAGGACAATGAAGGAAAAACAATTTACTTTAGATCAATATCACCCTCATATTATCATGAAAAAAAATCTACCTAACACATCTTGAAGAGATTTTTGGTGCATTTCGATGCAATCTTCACTAATTCCAATGAAAGAGATATTTCTCTGTATTGTCCCCTAGAAATATTTTTGGCATCATGGAGAAAAAAAAAAGAAAAGAAAAAATTGGCACACATTTTGTATGTGCATAATTTCCTAAGCTGCCTTTGGGATCTTGTTGACACCTTGATGATCTGACATTTTCAGGCCTCTATTAGCTTTAATTTATTTTAATATAATTTCTGGAGTTAAAGTTTTTATAAGTGACAGTTTGGCACGCACACAGCTGCACCAAAAATTAATGCCCTACCTAGCTGAACCCCATTCTGCCAAAATAAGTATTTTAAAAAATCCTGATATAACTCTTTAAGTAACTTCACCAGAAAGACAATGAGTGCCATTTTCAAAAAAGGGGAAAAAACAAGAAATATCCATAATTAAGTCAGTGTGAAATTGCATGTGCCCAAATGTGCACCATTTTACATTATTCAGTCTTTATTTTTTTGATTTTAAGATTGAAATTGTAATTTTACTGCACCACCTTAACCATAACCAGCGCCAAGAAACATTGGGCGAACAGTCTTTAAACCAATAAAAGCAATTTCCAAAGATAATTGAGAACACGTTTCAATACATATGCATGAAAAAAGGATTTTCCATGTGACCGGCTTATACGCTCATGTAATTGATTGAGGGGACGACCCGTTATATTAAATGTTATTTGAGAACCATCAAAACGCGCAAAATTGCAAATTGCCCAGCTTGTATCTGAATTAATACCTCATTCATCATCATTATGAGTTGATAAGTTAATTTAACCATTTCATTCTGTCTTAATGAGCTATAGTTGAATTAATGTCATGTAATATATGAAAGTAACATTTGAACAGAGGCAATGATTTGAGACAAACAGAGCAGAGACTACTTTAGAAGCATAATGGTGGCATAAATCTCATCAGGCTGCCGTTCATGTTAGTCGTTTCCCCAGCATTTAAGAAAAATATGGAATATTTGCAGCAACGGTCTAAATGCGCGGCGCTGCTTTGTTTTTGTTTTGTTTTTTTCTTTTTTGGCACAAAAATACGCAGTGTGTTTGAGATCTGACTGACTCCGTTGATGTTTTGATGGAACAGCTGGTGCGTCACTTGAAATATGTTTAAGAGGAAGGCGCGTAATGATAGAAGTATAATGTTGCAGCGGCGGAAATGGTTTAATAGACACAAAAAGAGGCTGCATGTGAAGACTTTGAGGTGCATTCTGTTTGTGTTTTGCAGCCCACGGTTGGCTCACAGAAGACCCCACTGAGCTGCCAGTCTCTCATCTGGCGTGGAGAGGCTGCGTCTGACCATAGGGGTTCTTTACGCACGTCTTCTAGTTCCACCTTAAATGCGTTTTGGCCCCGCTTGCTCCCTGTAGTTTAGGTTTTTTGTCCTCCCGCAGCAGCTGTCACCCTGCATTACTCGCAGTCAGCTAAATGAAACATTATTCTAAACATATGCATCGTAATCAGTCCGGTCACACTTACAAGAACACGCGTTAATAAGGCAATCAATCACTCTGGAACAAGCAAGTTGTTCTGTAACAGCTCATAAACAGTGTGTAATGAAGAATTGGAGGTTAGCATGACACGGCGCTGATCAGATAATCAATGTCAAAGATGCGATGAATGTCAGTAAATGTAGTTTTCATGTCGTTTCTATAAAATCCTCAATTTACAACAAGCAGTTCAATTACCCTGAAAATACAGTCAATTAAATGGGGGTGATTGGACAGTAGGGGCAGGATCATCGATCTTTGCATTTCTATCTCGCTGGTGGACATTTAATTTGGTTTTTCTATTAGCACCGAAATAAAGAAAATATAAAATATATTAAACAACCCAAAGATTTATTTTCTTGTCAAAAACCATTCAGCGAAGGTGACAGACAGTCCTCTTGCATTATGATGAATTCTTTTTTCAGTCCTGCACATTGGATACAAAACTAATCGTGTTATTGTGGGCAGTGTTTTTCTGGCCTCTGTCTTTTCCTTTTTACACCTCCATCTATCTCAATGCTTTTGTTGTATGGGTTGCAGCCCTCGCTTTAGTAAAGAGCAAGGAAACACGGTGATATATCACGCCCATATTTGCTGCCCTAATCCTATTTCTTTAATGGGGACGTTCAAAAAAGCAACTTATCTTAAAGTCCCTCGGGGGCATTCTGGTGGAGGCTATATTTTAACCAAGTGCAATTAACGACAGTATCAGCTTGTATCATTTAGAGGTAATGTAAAAATAATGGTAAATTATAGGGCCGGAATGACCCGTGATGGCAGGCCTCATATTCCCTGTAGCTTTACACGTATTTTTAATTAATACTCGGAATTGGTTTCTATAGAAATGGTGTCACAGCACCTAAATAAGCAGAGGATGTCTTCATTGTCCGACACTGTTATGTAGCCTATATTGTGTTGGACCAATTTCCAGCAACAGTCTGGATCATTAATGTGCAGAAGCGGAAATATGTAAAGATTTTTTTTTATTTATTTTCCCAAGAACAAACACGATCAATAAATAACATGATTTACATTTCATATTGCACATTTTTTTTTCAAGTTAAAATATTTAAATTCATACAGTCATTGATATTTTAAATACAGAGATATAGAGTTATAACAGAGACCCAAGGGACAGAAGGCCAATAATAATTTTATCGTTTAATTTCAGTGCTCTTGTTGCAGCCCTTTAAAGCCTCTCTTGAATAGACCGTAAAGAAATGTTCTCCATCTCCATTATTCATTAAAAAAAATTTTTTTTGCACGAAATAACTGATCATGAATTATTATTTTAAAATTTTTTTTTTGGGCTTCTTGGTGAGTTTACAGACCAATTTGTAGGCTTATGTGATGGTCCTATTGGCGTGTAGGTACATCCAGTGTTTTAACATTAAAAAACATTCAGCAAGTCACATAAAATAAATAAAAGGAAATAAAAAAACAAACAAAGGAAAGAAAATGCGTTTAAAGAATAGCCTACCATCCACATGTCAGGAAGCCTTTTTTTTTTTTTTTTTTTTTTTTTTAAATCCAGGGCGATCAATAATTCAGTTTTCAACTATCAGTAGAACTATTCATGATATTTGCAAAATATTTCACGATTTACATTTCACATGTTTTATAATTAACATATTGGTGATGTCCCAACAGGAACGAATAAAATAGCACAAAGCCATTTTTACAGGCGCAGACAGATTGTGAAGCCAGGCTACTTTGTGAGAACTTTTCGCCTTGTCCAGTCCCGTCATATGTGTGTCATGTGTGTGTGTGTGTGTATATGTGTGTGTGAGGGTCTCCTACAGGGACTGACCATGGAAATACTGGATCTCAAATAATGAGCTTCAGCAAATGGAAACTGAACAGAGGCTACTGTATGTGTCGAGGTATCTTCCATTATCAGCAAACTGATTTTGAGGAGCTCTTAGTAGGCTGCTGTCTTCTCTAAGCCTGTGTAATATTAGTGAAAGCCTCCATGAGTCACATATGAGCCTCTTAGGCCTACAGTGCATCCTGTGTACCAGGACTGTCGCTTTGTTCCAGCTCTTTTGTATGTCTAATGACTTCCCTCCGCGGGTTGTTAGCACTTGACAGCGGGTCTCAAAACGAGCAACTTTCCTACAGTCATGTATTCAAAGGAGCTCCATCTAGGTATATGATTGGCAATTTTTGTCATGATCCTCTCATTATTAACATAAAAATTGACACGAAAGACGCGGTGCAAAATCATATGCACCTTCTAGCTGATTAGGGATGTCCCCATAGAGCACAGGCTGGGGGTGTTGGAGAAGCTATTGCTGCCAAAATTTTCAGTCTATTAGGCCTAGTGAAGAAAGATGGGCAGAACAAAAAAAAAAAAAACCTTCTGCTATCTAAATTTAGATAGCTAAATTCGCTTGGATTTCACGTTAAATGTCGCAGAAATGTGTAGTTTGTGTATTTGTAGAAACAGGTGAATGGATGTAAAATGGCACATTGATTGAGGCATGGGGTCAGGGTAGGGTACATACACTGCATGGTCTCCAAATCTATAAATGAATCCAGCACAACCCAGAGAAAAAAAAAAAAACAAAATGATCCACTACAACATAAGGGCAGAAGCCTTTAGAAAAAGTTTTTCATGAGTTGCAAAGTTTTCGGTGCTCAGCTTTTTATGCCGTTTTAGTTAAAAACAGTCTTTTGGAATCGAAACAGTTTTAGAAATTAATCTTATAGTTTGTGTTTGCAGTGCTGCCTAAACGAAATGTTTATTTTATTTTTTTGTACCGGGTGTGGCCTATCCTCTAAAGTAGGACTAGAGCAAAATATAGGACATAGTGGTGTGGGCTGGAGGAGTTATCTGTTAAGGGAAGTTTCTTCTCGTTGGTCTGGTGACGGGACTGAGGTTTTGCTGAGAACAGCAGCAGAATACGGCAAAAATCCACTCTCGGATCTTTGGCCCGATGCTGTGCAGGTAAAGTCAGCGCTGGTACTCCTGGAGCCCAGTGCGCTCGCCGCCTGGCTGCTGTGGCAGCTCAGGCACGAGCAGGGCCCGGTGGCGGACGGGGCGCTGACCGCCGCCGCCGCAGCCGCAGCCGCTGCAGCCGCCGACGCCGCTGCAGAACTATTCAGGCCTGCGGGTGACTGGTAGAGTCCCGGGTGCCTGAAGCTGCACAGGAGCTCCGGCCGTGAGTACGGGTGCGAAAGTGCGCGGAAGGTGTCGAGGGGCCGGATGGAAGTGGCGAAAGGTGACGAGGCGGCGCCCGTGGCTGCGGCGGCGGCTGCTGCTGCCGTGACACCGACGTGCGGGTAGTAATGTAGAGGCATGTGCGAGTGGAAAGGGTAAGGTAGACTTCCTGTAGCTGCCGCATGCGTCATCATGTAAGTGTAGAAGCTGGGGTCTGCAGGATGGGGCCAGGACATCGCCAAACGCTGCCTTTTATCCTTCATCCGCCTGTTCTGGAACCACACCTGCACACAAAGTCCAAACAAGGCCCATATTGAAGCTGCCATGTTGTTTCTCTGCTCTACATTTACACACCAGCGTCTGTTTAGAACACACACTGTTCCCTGAAAGCATCCTTACACACTATATATGTGTTTTAAAAAATACACGTGAGCATTAAAAATGATCACCCATGGTACAAACAGTTAAAATAGAACCATCAAATTAAATACTGCAGGTCTGTTTTTAATAGCCTGATTTTGCAGCTGAATTTCTTATCACTGAATAACATTAAAATAGCATCTGTGTGTTTTTATATATAAGCTCGAAATATTACCTGCAGCATTTCATAAGAAATAATGGTGTACTTTAGTTGTATTGTCTGATATATATTATTCACATTGTTGTTATTATTAGGCCTCCGTGCATTTATATCTGCGTCATTATTTCCATTTTATTTTTACACAAACACATGCACAGCAGAGCACACACAGGACAAGAATAATGAAGATGAATTTCTACCTTAATGGTCGTTTCGGGCAGATTTAGCGCCGCGGCCAGTTCACATCTCCTCGGTCTGGAAACGTAATTTTCCCTGTAAAACTCCTTTTCCAATCTTCCGATTTGTTCCCTGGTGAAAGCAGTCCGATACCTTCTGACCTGGTCGCTGTTGGAGTTGTTTGAACCCGCTGAGTTTCCGTTCATGTTCGGGAGCGAACTGGAGCTTGTGTTAGAAGACGCAGAATTACTGTCCGAAAAGCCTGGGAATTAAAAAACGAAACGGTGTTGGTAACGTTAGGACAATTATTGTGCGTAATTCTGCGCTTTGTTTGACAGACTGTTGATAACAATACGAATTTAAAAAATGGAATGTTTGTAATATGTGTTAACAGCAAAATTAAATAGTTGGCCTCATAATAATAATAATAATAATAATAATACAAATAATAATAGTAGCCTAATAATAATAAGAAGAATAATAAGAGGCCTGTGTCGGTGATATTAGGCTGCAATTATTTAAAAAATAATTTAATTGTAATAATACTACTACAATTATAACGATAATAATTATATAATAACAAAAATAAAAATAATAATATAATGAAAATAATAATGCATACAAATATGGGTAAATAAATACAGTAAAATACTATAAAAATAGGTGATTTAAATGACGTGTTACCTTTGTTGTTTTCCTTGTGTTGGCTCGGGGAGCGGTGCGCAGGGCATCCCACCTCCACATCACTGTTAATATCTGATTCTTGCGAAACTTCGGAATAAAGACTCATTTTCTTCCTACTTTCTGACGATGAAATTTCCGCCGAAGAGGTATTTTCACTGTTGTGGTGTGAACCGAAAAGACTGTCAATTTCAAATTTGCCTTTAGTCGGAATGTCCCCAAGATTTCCATGGAGAGAAGCCGAAGTTATTCTCGGGCTCAACCGTCCGCCGTGCTGTGAGTTTTCCAGGGCCTCCAGCACTGAATTTCCAGGCGCGTCTGAGAGCCTCTTCCCTGCGACGGGACTGTTAAGACCTCTCTCCAACAATATAATCTCTTTTCTTATCCTCTCAATCATTAAGCCGAAGGTAGAAGGAGGAAAAAAAAAAAAAAAGAAAAAAAAAAAAAACCCAACAACAACACCCAAACACTTGTCCAAAAAAGGGGCTGGAGCACCAATGAGTTGTGTCGGGAGCTAAATCCGCATGCAACTCAGCAACTGTCTCTAAATAACTGGTCTCTAAACCTTTTTATAAGCAAGACGCAAAAAATGAAAGAATCTGAATGCAATCGACGAGCGACTGCTCAAAATGACCCGTGCATCCTCCCCTCAGCAGCAAAAATGTCATTCATCAAAAGTGGTAGCTGTTCGTTGTTATAATGCTCGGCTGACGTTGCTCCAATGATCATTTATTGTAACAGGTTTATAAGCAAATAAATAGGAGAGGGCTGTCACTTGATGATGGAGGCGGCCTTCGGTCAGACGAATAATATCCAAGTGGAGAGGAAGAGAGGAGTGAAGAGCGAGGTGCTTGTCCCTGGGTTGATCTCTGAGTCTGTTTTAGATTGCTCTTGGGTTTGGCCTCTTGGGTGAAATTGACAGTCTGATTAATAAAATGAGCGGAGCAACATTTCCCTCTTCATTTAGGAATATTATTATGCTTTGATTCTCTATTGTTTCCCTCCTCTCGTCCGCCCTCCCCCTTTTGTAATCGTTCCCTTTTTTTATATTTATTCCTCTTATTTCTTTTTTATTTTTTACCATTTCTGTGACTTAATCAGTATGTGAGCTGCGTTCACTTTTAGGATATTAACAGCCTTATCGTTGTTTTTGCTGCTGTTTTGAGGTGATTTCTATAGAGGAATTTGTGTTATTTATTTTTTCTTTTCCTTTTTTTTTTATTTTTTTAAAGATGTTGTTGCACCCACTTCTTTATTCGTCAAAGACACATTTTGATGTGGTGATAATGTGAGCATTATTACGCATCTACCCACAACATTACGCACGTTTATTAACGCGCACAAAAGAAGGATAAGCTGAATGAAGTATAAACAAAGGTTATTTATATTTTAGGTCTATTAAAAACAAGCAGCAGGGATGGAAATGTCATTTTGTTCTGGCTATTTCTACTCGATATCTACTTATTTTGAGCAGCATTAGGTGTTGATTTTAGAATTTACTCACCTTTTTAACGAATTTTACTTGTGTATTTTTACTGAATGTCTACCTACTACAGAGTAAACCCCTCTAGTTTGCACCAGTCTTCTTATTCTACCTAAATTTTCCACTATCTTTAGGATATTTGTGGTATTTATAAGCGAAAATCTGGCTCACGTGTGCATCGTATTAACTCTAACGGAGACTCAATATGTAAAGACATAACACCATGCATGGACTCCAGGTTTTTTTCCTTGTGAAATGACTGTACGGACGCCATCATATTGTCTTCTGTGCGTCCTCTGGCGCCTCCTGCAGGTTTTAATATTAATTGCTGTCATAGATATGAGGTGTTAACTATTACTCTGAGAATGTGGATTCACCTGGAGTTCCCTTAAATGGAAGTCTTATAACATTTCCAGGTTTTTCAAGTGAATAAATGAAGAAACAGATTACACTCAATGCCACAGGGGAGACTATAGAGGCGCAAAAGTTAATTCCATTAACACGTCCTCAGTTTGTTTCTTTTTAATGCTGTTTTTAGAAGATGTAAACTGATAGAAGCAACATGTTCAAGTCTGTAAAAAGGCATCAGAAGCAGAAGATTAATGTCTTAGAAGTAGTTTCCGCTGTTTTAATGTTATTTTAACCATCCTATAACTTAAATAAGAACCTGTGATGCTGTTTTCACTTAGTTTTAATGTACTCACAGCTACTTAATATGTAGGTTAGTCAAAAAAATGTATGTTATCGCATTATTATTAGCACTTAAAGCACCTCAGAACTGTATATAATGTAGAAATTGTGGCATTTACAGCTGCATCTTTGACCTTCAGTCTCCTTTTTACCTTTATGTATCATTTTTGTTTAGCTCGTTTCTCTTATTGTGTCTTTTCAGACGCCTTTTTAGTCCAGGAGTCCTCCCTGTTTCGCCACATTTATCCTTAGACATAAAATCAATCATGTGAATAACCTCAAGCTGTTCCGAGTCTGTGTTGTTCTAGTACATATGCATAATGTTACGACATTCCTCACCTGAATTTGCAGTAAAACAATACGACGGCGCACGCCACGCTGACCTGTATTAACAACATTTGGGGACTACTCTACATGAGCGCACACATGACCAGCCTCAATCAGGTTGAATAGTGAATGTAATAGTAAGAGTTTGGTCTTAAACTTTAACAACATGCTGACAATTTGAGCATGTAGGTGGTAAACTCATGAATGTGCAGAGGGGTTGGGCTTTGTGTTTTTCACTCAGGTGATTAAGGCCACTGAAGAGGGGAGGAAAAAGAAGCACTGCCAACTGTTTGAGGCTATAAATTCTTTCATCACTGTTGCTATTGTTTCGCTTTCTGGGGTATAGTTACATGGGAGTTAGTCATGTGAATAAAGTTACAGTAAGTTAAAAGTATAATGAATTTCATGAGATAAACACAGAAGTCATGCAGAGTGTCTACTGCTTTTACTTTTATTTTCATTTGTATAGACACTGACCTAAATATGAGAATATGACCCTATTATTATTATTATTATCATTCATAACGATAATGCATAAAAATCAGCATTTCAGTCAATGTTACAGTGGAACTTAAATCTAAAACCAATGACATCAGTTAAAATAATCCAAAAATGAATGAGAATAAGACAATGACTTAATGTTCTTTAGATGTAGAGAAACAGGAAGTAATGAAACACTAATAAATGCACTTTATTTGCAATGTTTCCACTTAAAAAGGTAAAACAAATGCAACCAGTTAGTTGTTGAGATGTGTGTTAAACAGATTGTTCAAGAGTCAAAATAATTTCAGTATTCCATTTAGGTTTACTCTGGTGTTTCACATGCTTTTAATCAGGGATGGACGTTATATTGGATTAATTTGACTAACTGAGGTCTTGCTATCTGACAATTGTAAAAAGCGGCTACATTACATATCAAAATTATCCTCCCGGAGGCTTTTCTAAGCAGAAATTGAAAACGTTTGTTTGTTTCTTGTAACCTACAGTCACAGAAAAAAAATTACACCATCAAAAGTCATCAAACAATGGTTATGTGATCAAGTTCTAACTCCTGTGTGTATCATATGACTAAAACAGACAGGAAAGAAAACATGGAATGTCTAAAAGCACTGTTTTTGTCAGTACAATGCAATAGATATTGATGTAAGAATTTGAGTGATTTTGGTTTTTATTAAAAAATACATGGAAAATGGACAAATATCACCTCTTAAATTAAACTCCTATGAGCTATTTTTGTTGTTATTATTATATTTATCCAAACAAATGTACCTTTAGTTGAAGAAAACAAGGGTGGTCTAATATTTTTTCCACAACTCTATTGAAAATGAATGTGTCTCCAATCATATGTTGTATATGTTTTTTAGTAAAAGACTTTTTTCAGTCAGGTTTTATCTTAATTTTTTAATACATGGAAAAAATATTGATTAAATCTGTAAATTGTCAGTAACACTGAAAATACATTAGTTTGTAATTTCATACCATGGTTGTCTAGTTCTACCTTTACTAATAATATGGTTGAAAAATGTCTTCTAAAGTCATATAGTCCTTTTTCTCCACAGCAGGTGTTTTGACTTCTTATTGTATGAAACACACAGGTGTTATCTGCAACATTAATGATGGATCTGCTCTATTAACGTGTCCTGGTGAGTTGTAACCGTGTTAGAGCAAGAACATATATATACATATAAATATATATACTATTCAACCATGTGTGTTTGCGACTGATATATTACAGTATAGGATGTGGGATTAGACTTTAACTGTTTTCACACTGAGGGGGATTCCCAGTCCCATTAGTACTATGGGGAGTTTGGGTGGATTTTGCCCCTAGTGGTCACAACACGAACTACAACTAAAGAAGGCAGAGCATCAGCTTTAGTGGGGGCCATTGGGTCTGTATTTACAGGCCAAATCATTCTCAGAATTGAGTTCCAAATGTCTGTAAGACCAGGCAGTGTTCCAGAGACTGGATGTCAATAAATATTATCAGTTTAATTGTACTTTTTCAATACATCAGGCAACAAAAAGCTAAGTCGTAAAGCAAATCAATGTGGATTTAAATGAAGGTGACTGTGACATCCAACTCACAGATAATGAACAGTTTCAATTGACAATATAACAAATCACAGTTAATGAACAGCAGACTTCTTGTCCTCGCAGGGCAAACATTTTAGTGTTGTTATTTAGTCGGTTAATTTGACAGATAATACATATAGGCATCGTTATATTTAAAAATATGTAACTGATGCAGTGTATGAAGGTCTTGCAGCTCATTTGCAGACATTGTTCAGGGTGAGGCAACACTAAAACAAAATCAGCGTGACAAGAAAATTAAAGCCAACAAAAACTTTGTATTCGACAGTCAAATAATGGTCCAAGTTAAATCAAAAACCGTGGCTGCGGAGGGAATTTGCATGGAAGAGTCATCTAAGGTTTTTTTATTACTCCAAAATTAAAAAGCAAACAGCAGCAGATGCACCAAAGGTGTTGGTGTGAATGTGGTGAAGTCGATGTATTCACATATATTTTGGAAATATCCATATTTTACTGTGTTTTGGAAGATAATTGGGAGCGTACTGTACCATGTGTTGGGTTATTCAGTTCCACTGATGCCTGATGTCGTATATCGTTAGAAGTTTCGAGACACTACCATTCTCTAAAAGACTGAATATTTGGTTAAAATACTCTTAATAACTTAAATAAATAAATAACATGGAACTGAGGGAAGTCAACCATTCCATCAAAGGACCATAACTGAAGAAATATTTCGGAAAAATTAGCACAAGGACTGAGGCTGCAAGTATCACAACAGGATAAAAAGTGGAATAAATTGACTATATTTAAACAAAACCAATAGGCTGACTACCAGGGTGCATTGTTTTCTTTTGTACTCATTTGTTCTCTTGTTTGTCTGTTTTGTGTGCATGTTTTTCTTGGTTATTGTTATAATTGATCATAAATCTCAAAGATTTTTTTACAAAAAAAAGTTAAAACAAAAATAACTAGTGCAAATACCAACTAAGTTTACTGACAACTTCGATCAGTGCTTGGATATGACTCAGTGCCCATATATGTATCTATGTTTAAGCCACAGTTTTACTTTATTATTGGAAAATATCTATAGTACTTTTTTTTTCTTTGACCTTTTATTCATTTAGCCCAATTCATGGTTACTCCAAACCTATGGAAGTAAAGGTTTGTCGCTGTTGTACTTCTTGTGACCTGGGAGGGAAACAAATAGAGCCATGTCAGACTTCATTAGAGCTCAGAAAAGATCAAAGTGTAGAAAGACTGGATTATTATTATTTTTTTTTATTTAACCTTTCTTTAACCAGGAAGTGGTCCCATTGAGTTACAATAACTCTTCTGCCAGGGAGTCCTGGCCAAGAAGGCAGCCAAAAGTTACATTTCATAAAAAACAAACACAAATGACAGGACAATCCACAGCTACATCACCTCTAAACAGACAAACTCTATGTACACAGACAACTAAAAAGCAAACATCACAACAAAACATATAATTAAAAACAATTGCAGTGCTCAATGCCTACATTCATTGCCTTCTATGCATTATACAGAAGTTTTAGACACATAAAACTGCTGCTCCATGTGCTGCAATAATGAGAATCTGTTGCTGTGAATCTGGAAAATTAATGCGTAAATGATAGTGAATAGGTGGTAAATAGGACAAAATGAGACGTTGATGTTGTGCATGATTGTACGAGCAGACTGTTGTCTGATTGGAAATTCTTTCCTTAAGTAAGGGTGCCATCTAGTGGAATTTTTATGCAAATGCAGTAAAACCTGACATCAGCACAAGGACATCTGCCAAAAGATAATAAAACTCACATGCACTCTTAAATCGGATGCACGAGGCACAATAAGCATCCTGTGTTAAAATACTGAGTATTAATTACAGATGTAAACTCAGATGGAGGCCTGTTTTACACGGCACCACATTTAGATATTTGTGTTTTCACATTTGGGGGTATAACGCTCCCTTGTGTCCATAATCCTGAATGTCACTTTGAATCAAATCTGTGTTGTTTTTCAAGGCTTTACATCATAATCGGCAGAACCAGAGTAAATATGGATATGATTTCATGAAGATGCTACAGTAAATAATGAACATGCAGTGTATCTAAAGCGGTTTAAGGTATAATTAATATATTTGGCTTAAGGATCAACACTGTGGTGGAACGTTTTTACGCATGTGCTATAATCAAAGACACATTTTAGACACTTGTTGTTTACTTGTACGTGAATATTTCCATGGTATGCAGCTTAATACGTCCTTACAGCTACATCAGAGACAAATATGATAATATTATGGAACTGAATAAAATCATTACGCAATTTTTGTGATAAACTGAAGGGTCACGTGTTCCTTCACTTGTTGACGCAATTTGCTGCCTTGTTAAACTGAACACAGCACTTAAACGCTGTCTTGCTTTTTTTTTTTTTTTTATGCAAATAAGGCTGTTTTTCTGGACACACTGCAAAGTTAGATTTTACTGTTACACACAGGACACGGAAAACGATATATATTTTTTTATTGATGCTTGTTTTAATCATTTCCCAGTACACACATATAAGGAACATAGAAAACAAATGCACGTTAAAAACATCAACAAAATGTACAGAAGATAATGACACGATATTCAACAATATATAAGAGATGTAGGAATAGGAGATATAACACGATACATCACAAAATATTCATTTTATTGTTTCGACATGAACAGGAGTAAAGTTTCAAAATTCCTTGTACATAAATAGTAATATTAATTTAAACGGTTTTTAAAGAACTGTGGATATCACTAATCCTATCACATATTTTACACCAAAAATATTAAAGTGAAGTATTTCTATTGATAAACATTTCGGCTGTTAAATTTCTTTTTGCTGCAACAACAAATAGTCCTCTCTTTTTTTAAACCCATATCTGCAGGGCTCTGGAATCTTAAACAGACAACAGGATGAGGAAAGCACCACATATTTATTATAATTGAATTCGCACAAACCACTTGAACTGCAGGACAGTAACGCAGCATATGAATCCAAAACCATTCCAACAGAGATCACAGTCTATTTCCAAGTCCGCAGGGAGTGATATTCTTTGGGATGGATTTTCAATTGTTTAACTCTGAATGTGACTGCCTTGTAAAATACCGAATCTCTCCATAGTATTTTTCCATCCAAACATGTGATGATTTGATAGAATATGACGCATTAATGCGGATAAAGTCACCTAACATTATTATCTCAAATGGAGCCAGTGTAAACATGGAGCCGAAAACTGAAACATACACATTATTGTAGCAGAAAAATTAATCTAAAAACATTATATTTAATATTAGAATATGCTTATACTGCGCAATGACCACTATTTTTCACACTTTAAGTTAATTATTAACATTTTTTTTAATTAACTGGTCGTTTCAGTGCATTGGCTTTACTTATAGTGAAGTGTGATATCAGGGAGGAAAAAGAAATAATCTGAATATTTTTTTTATTTCATCCACCACTGACTGTGGATTCCTGGTCTCTGTGGAACCATAAGATGCTGTACTTGACTCGAAACTCTCGGAAATCTGCTGTAATGATGTGGTATTTTCGTGCGTAATTGCTACTTCCAGTGCTGCAACATGTTTCCAAGGGGCAAAAATGATATGAAAAATAACACCATGTTAGGTTTCCTTATAATTATAGTGCAGTCACATACCCGTTGATGGAAATAAGGATGTCTCATTTCATTCAGAGAGGAGAAATATCTCATTAAGTCTGATCTCATGTGGGTTATGATTATGATGAGCATTTTACGCACTTAGCTCAAATAAATCCAAACCTATGTGGCGACGAATCTACTTAATATTATGAACGAAAGCTGCAAATTGACAACAGTGACCCATAATTTAAAAATTGTACATGATGGTATGCTTTTTACCATGAGCTTTACAATCATATTTTAGCGGGTTCACAAAATTTCTTTAATTTCCTTGCGTCTTTATGCTTTATCTATGAGACATGTTTCTCTCAAAGCATAAAATCCTGCTCATAGCTCTGGTTCTTTTATTATCTTTGCACCAGGCGACACTTTTAATCCAATTTTTACTTTAAAACTCATTCAGGCCGTGACTATTTTAATCGCTGTACTGTGAATTCTACATACTTCCACAAGAAAATCGCATTTTCTTTTTTAACACCTGATTTGTGCTGCCATTAGAATCCTTACATTTGTCTATTGTTCTCCAAGAAAACAACTGTTACTGCGTTAAGAGATCCACACGTGTAAATATTACATAGATTTGCTTACTTAATCTGTAAAACCACTAAATGACTTATAATTATTACACGCTGGGTTTAATATTTTCATAATAGACTAATCTAATCACAGCTTGGAACACGATGTGATATTTTTTCGGATGCGCAAAATTAGTCAATGTTACTTTTTTTTTAACAACTTAAAGTTTAGATGGTTGGAATTTATTGTCAGCCAGGATTATGTTTTTCCCCCATGTGGATTATTGTATAGGTTGAACTCTTCCTGTTTCTATGTATATGTCGTGATTTGTAAGAATTAGGCCAAATGTCCGGGGAACTTGAACGAGGGAAGCAGCAAGTTTATTACCAAGGACAAAAGACGGCGGATAGCTTCCTTCAAAGGGCCTGGAAAACAACCAGACAGAAGCTGCTCAATTTGGCTCCTGACACCGTAAACCTGAAGGACGAAGAGCAGTAAACGACACTAAAACTTCTAATTTTCTAATTGTGGACGCCTTTGAGTCGCAGAGCTTTTTTTTCCTGCGGGTCTCTTTTAGAAACGCTTGCATTCCTCGCCTTGAATTAAGAAAATGTTTTGTTTTTATTTAATTATTTTTCCTGAAACATGCATACGTGCAAAGTATACATGGCTCTGCACAGTTTGTAATGAACACTTCATCCGCCACTGACTGTGTGAGTATTCCTGAGGGCTAGTCTCTCTGGAACTATAAGATGCTTTACACAAAAATGTGCTGTTGATGGTGAGGTGTGGCCATGCGTAATGCGCACCCATGTTGCAACAATTTACCAAACGGCGAAAAATAACATAAAAATAAGAATTTGGTTGTATTATAATTATGGTATAGTCACATAGCTGATGATTCCAATAGTCAATGTGAAGAAAAGATCTTAAATGTGTCATAATTAACCTTTTACGCAGCAGACTAAACGGATCAAAGTTGGTTAATAGTGGAACAAACTTATAGCTGAACGGATGGAAATGACTCGTTTTCTTTAATTTTTTTTACTGGCACATTTACATCACTTGCAGATAGTACCAAGCACTTATTAATTTTAACATCAAAGTTTCCCCACATTGAAACTTGTTCCAGCTCTCGCATGAAAATGTGACTCTGCCTGTATTTACCTTTAAGTCCTTCTATCCTACCCATTTCTGTTACTATTTTCATCACCATATTTTGTTTTAAGCATTTTATTTAACAATAACCTTTAACTCTGATGTATTAAATTGCGTTAGAACGGTTAGACTTTAAAACACGGGCTAAATAAACCATCCTACTGAACAAACAAACCTTCCATATGCAGAACAAAATGACGAAATTCCCAATCATGAATGAATAAATAATGCTATCTTTGCTCTAATTTAGAATCCTTCTGACTTGAAGCTTGTTTTTAATATTTCAGACTTAATCACTTGTTTTCTGCTCAATATATAATTTCCATCAGCCTCATTTAAAACCTAGACTCGCTATTACGCATGCGTCACGAGCCTTTTCTTCATATACACAGTTAAATATAAGAATTAGGTGAGTTATGCTATTTTTATGCTTGTCTTTCTTTGATGCTAAAACGACAGTGCATCAGGGCATGTAGGTACTTGTTTTTATTGAACAGAAACAAAATATTTAGTCTTGTGTAGTATGATCTGTACAAAGAACCGAATTGTTGCTGATGATTAAACGCAGATTCAGAGGATAAAAAAAACAAACTGTATAGCATGTTGTTGTGTGACCTTGCAGTGCCACCTATTGGATTATAGTCGCAATAGTTTAATTTCTAAAAGTAGTGGAGTGTTTTAGGTTTAAAGCTGAATAAATGATGGCCTGTGGGGGATATCAAAACTGTGACGAGGTGTTTTACAGGCTCTGTTTCGCTCAGGACAATATAGTGATAAAACATAATAGCATTGCAACACTATCTGAATCTCTGTGTTGTATCTGGAAAATCAACTGATCCAAGTCTTCATTGTGCGGATATTTTTGACTCTTATGCCACACAAATCGCACTTAATCCCAGTCTGTGAGAAATTTTAGGGCGGTATTGTTGGCATGTTGTTGAAAAGCCACATCCAATAACAGCACAGAGCCCATTGTCTTCTAATGCCCTATAAGTTTACAAGGACGCAAACACACAGGAGGATATAACATTTGTCAAGGTTCACAGATATAATTTTACAGGTATATATAGTACCAAAGTTAATGGAGATGACGGCTGTAATGACTGTTTTATTTAATGCACAAAATGTCTCATTTTAATAGGTAAGCCCACTGCGTACTAAATTTGTAGTGATATTATCCTTGAAGTACTGACACAATAAAAGGAGGAATATTGAAATCTGCAGGAGGTAAAGTGGGGGTTATGAGAATGGTTTCAAAGTGATGATTACAACCGAGCTAAAACACAGCATCAGGTGAGGATTGTGTGTATGAATATAGGAATATTGACAATTAAAGTCTATAATGAACCACCAAAAACAGCCAAATTCTTCCACGTCATGGCTAAGACGCTAAACGTGGGAAAATCTACTCATCTATTGTGTCTGGTTTTATTTTATTATTATTTTTTGACACAAACACAAAGGGCTTATTTTTATTGTCTTCCTTATAAACGAGTTTTATTTAAAAAGTGTTGCGGAATGTGCACAGGCAGCAGGTTATCGAGTCCCCTGTGGCGCAGAAGGCCTGCGTTTGCCCACTCCGTCCACTCACCTTGTTACTGTCGGTGCGCAATGATACCATAACCAAACCAGACCTCACTCCCTCTCAAATAATAAGCCAAATCATTGTTATTAAAATAATGAATACAAAACTGAAGGCTGGGGTTTTATACTTGACCCCCCCTCTCTCTCTCTCCCACCCACCTAATACCAAAATATGTCCTCATGGAGTATTTTGCTTTGCAGTATTGGGAGCAAGGGTGGGGCGGAACAACATATTTTACATATCACGTGACCCTGTATTAACAAATCAACAATTACCTACCCGTTATTCTTCAGGAGTTGCTAAAAGGCTTGCAAGAAGCGTTTGAGGAAAGCTCCATGGAAATGTGTGAGCGGAATCCTTTAAATCCTGGCTATGTTGGTTCTTTGTTGAATTTTGCTCCCCCTGAGTCGCTGTATTTCCCCAACTTACGGGGTAATGGAGCCCACATACCCGGGCTTCATCAGATCCCTTACAACAGGAGAGAGGTGTGCACGCTCCCGTGGACTTCCTCAAGTTCGTGCACGTCTGGACCGGCAGCCGCACCACCGCCACCACCACAGAGCAGCCGCGCCTTCGGAGGCTACTGTCCGCCGTTTCTGTCCAACTCGGTGTCTGTGAATACGAACTCGTCCGGTGGCCACGCCAAGGCGCATTTGGAGGAATCTGCGCGGTGCTTTCAGGACTCAAACCACAAGAGAGAGGAGTCTGGCAGGCAAGATGAAGTTTACGCAGGGGAGCACGGGGCCGCCGGTGACCGAGGATACACAGACTTGAACCGGTCACACGGTTCTGCGGCCCAGCTCGGTCCAGACTCAGCAGGTCCCCTTAATGTGAATGGCACCAAACAGGAACCGAATCTAAATCACCCATCATCTAGTAACACATGCTCCAGGACGACTTTTGCAGAAGGTTAGGCACCCTTTTTTTTTTTTTTTACAATTATTTTGTTGCTTCACTGTGTCTAAAAGCATTTAGGACAGTTATGTGTACATTTTAAGAACAATAACGACCACAAATGACGCAATAGATTCTTTATGAGCGCATGTTTGGATCATACAGCCTATCACATGCAGTAGCTGTAGGCTGATCTGTTTACTTCACTGCATATTATGACAGTCATGTTTTTTGTGTTAACTTTACATATCATGGCGTCAACATAAGTCACCTATGATAACATTTCCCCCAAATCTAGTGTGTAGGATTCATGATAATTGAATGTTTTTAGAAGTGCACTGTACATGATCCTGACATTTCACATTGTGCACAAGGGAACACTTATTTCCTTTAAATCAATGCTGAAGTTGGTGTTAATTTTAAAGCTTAAATTCAAGCATAAAAACTAATTTCTGCCTCTGCTCCTTCCAGGTGCCCCATGGTGCTCATCACAAGTGAAAACCAGAAAGAAGAGAAAACCTTACTCGAAGCCACAGCTGGCTGAACTTGAGAATGAATTTATGATGAATGAATTTATCAACAGACAGAAGCGCAAAGAGTTATCAGACAGACTGGACCTGAGCGACCAGCAAGTGAAAATCTGGTTTCAGAACCGGAGGATGAAGAAGAAGCGGCTGATGCTGCGGGAACAGGCTTTCTCTGCGTATTGATGACCTTTGGACTTGATCATGACCAATAGCGCATCATTGACGGAGTTGAATAATGTGTGTTAATATGATTGTTACGCATCTCGTCCCTTCAGTTTGTGACACTGATAGGCTATTTATAAGTATTTGTTACATGTTACTATTCTCGTCACATTAGGCCACGTTGTATGCATTTACAACAATTCAGTTGTAATAATATTAAAATAAAAAAGGAATGCAGGTTTAGGTGGAGGTTATTAATGGTTATTTGTCACTCAGTTCCAGTTTCTCCAAACGCACAATTGCGCAGGCTTCATGAAGGCCTAACCCAGAATGATAGAAAACGGAAACTATTATTTACTTATAATAGTAATAATAGATCTTTTAAAGCAGGAATGTGCTGGTAAATGTTAATATTTGTTTTTATATATGTTTTATATATGTATTTATGATTGCCTGCGCATATTGTCTACGTCTGGAAACAACCAGACTGAGCTCAAGTTCATGTCTACGTGAGGATTAAAACTCAGTGTTACAAAGAATATTGTACGTGCATGTATATAGCGTTATCGTTGTTCAGTAAAAAAAGGCCAGTTTTTTCGCGAAGTTATTGTAAATCTGCTTAAAAGAGGTAAAGTTGCATCGCTTTTGTTCTGTTTTGACACGTCCACATTCAAGGTCGGTGTATGCGCCGCATGTAGAGCAACAACACGTTCCATCCAAATGCCTGCAGAATAACTGAGTTTGCGGATGTGAATAGTTCTGATTTTCTACCGGCTTTATAAATGTATCAAATTAAATGTGGATTTTGTTTTTAAACTGTCATATGTGGTTTTGTGCTCAAAAAAAAAAAAAAAAAAAAAAAAAAGAACGAATGTCATCGCAAGGTCACAGATCAGATCACACAGTTGCATTGGAATTTTTTTTTTTTTTTTTTTTTTTTTTTCGTGCATCCGGTTCTTTATATTTACATGTTGGATATTTCACTTTGGACTGGATTGTGTCCAAATTATTCCAGAAAATCTGTCATGTTTTGGGACAAACACGAGAATGTACATGGAAAGAATGTATAAAACACATTTTTACGCACGTAAATGTGCAACCTGCAGATTAATACATTTATGAATAAAGTTTTTTTAATGATCAGATTTTGTTGCTTGAATTTTTGGATTTACACGTTAAATAGTTAGATTTAGGTCAGTATAAACTCTAAGGTTTGTCTGAGTCGATTCAATTTCTTGCCATAAATGATCACTATAATATGTGTTAAGATACGCGTGTGTTTTACTTCTGTACATCCATACTATAACCTTGATATAATAAAACAAGATGATTATTACTTCTGAAAACCTCTATACTTTTAAAGATGGAAGGAGTTAACTTCCACTATACTTTAACTGAGTAAGTTGCGTATTTGTTGCCTTTAAAATAACTTAATAACATCTTTCTGGGGGACTTATGAAAGCGAACACCTCGTAATCTCCATTCAGCCGCATCTTGTTAATAATTGTCGTGAAGCTTCAACAGACTAAATGTAAACATCTGTACACTGCACAACAAAACCTACCCCTTTTCATGAAATTTCAGACAACACATGTTGGCATTTTTTGAACCTACATGGACTAACATCAAATATTTTTTACCTGTATGTTCTCTTCACCGTTGCTCATATGGTCCTATAGGTCAGTTTAGTATTTACGCGCCTGTTCTCTGAAGCTTGGAGGAGTAATCCCTGCTCAGAATAGACACAGTAGTAGCAGCTTGCACCCATTCAGACAGTTGGAGGTAACCAAATGGATGTGGTGTAATTCCGCAGCCATCTGCATCCTGTGCATTCTCATCCAGACTGTCTGCGTATTAGTACAGATCCTGATGTTGGACATGGAATTAGACGTGTTAATATTTACCCAAACTCTTTATTACTGTTTGGACACTTTGGTTGAGAAGTGGAAAAGCCAAAGCTGCAGGTCACGAGTTGTCATGAAGCCTGCAGCTAAAGGTCAAACTCGACCTGCTGGTTTCTTTAGCAAAACAGCCAAGAATTCCCATACAAACACGTAGAGAGGAAACATTAGGAGAGCGGATCTATTCAAGGCCTCTGGTTGCATCATATACATCATATAATCACATCATCATCACCGCGTGGCTGCAGCCATCGTGTTTCTCCTACACCGCAGTTATATTACAGGATCAGAGCAGTTTGGAACATTTCAGAGCTTGTAACTTGTAATGAAACGTGAAGAGGTGGTTCTTCCATTAGTGGCTTTTTCAGGCCTTTTTTTGGACTATGCGTGCTCTGTTTTATTGGCACGAATCAGGAATATTATCAGTAGCTTCTAACAGCCTGTATACGTGTGTTTTGATCGTATATATATGTATTATTTTAGTCTAAAATGACGCTAGAGGTTTGTCTGAAACTCTTAGTCTCCCCGCAGGTTTCTATAGACACACCACGAGCTTTTATTGCGTGGACTACTTTGAGTTGAGTTTTCTATAGACGCCGTTTTCCCTCAGTATTTGTTGCTTTATTGCTTTACTACCAGACTGCGTCATACAGCCCCTGCGCCTTAAGATAGTGGGGGCACCAAAACAAAGTTAAGGTCAAGTTAGTATGGCTGCACATTGCTACTTCCTACATGGAGCACAAAGTTAGATTTTAACAGAAATTATCATCAAATTGTGATATTTTTTGTTTTGCACAGAAAACAACAACAGAAACAAATACACTTTACACACAGATTAAACTATTAATGTCATCTGTAAGAAAAGAGCATCCTGAAAACAGGTTTAATCAGTGTTTTTACTAGTCTTATTTCAGAATCGGTGTACGATATTTTTTCTTTCGCTCTGATTACCTGGGCTGCTCACTTATTAGTTACGCGTAAAGGTAAAATTTTTACGCAGAATTTAGTGCCAAACTTCAAAGAAGTAATAATAATAATAATAAAATGATTTGAATAATTCTTAAGGGAGCAGTATGTTTATAAAAACAAAACACAGCTATATTATTATTATTATTATTATTAGCTATTTGTGTTTTTTTTTTAAATAGCACCAGACACATGAAACAGTTACACAACAAGTAACAACAGCAACAGGTCGCCTTAACTTTGTTTGTGTGCTCTGTTTTTCATGTTTACAATAATTATTCAGTCCTATATTTGACTTTAACATTTAATATTTTACTGTATTACTTATAATGGTTGCTGATGGGTCAAAATAGTTTTTGGCACGTATGCGTCAGATGAATTAATTTGTAAAGAAACGCCTGGTTTTTATCATAATTTGGTTTGTTTGAACAGTTTTAACCACGTCAAATAAAAAAAAGGATAACACTAACACTCAACCAATGATCTCCATTAAGTTTCTTCCACATTACGCGTGACATTTAAGCTTAAAACGGTAAGGATTTTCTCTTAAAGCCAACATGGCTACGGGCCTCTAAAACAACCAAAGCGCATTTTGCTGTTGTTTCCAGTCTTCAGTGTTAGGCCTACACATACTAGTAGTGGCTCCATTTTTTTTTTTTTTTTTTACATTATCCTTCTATTTGAAAACAAATGATAAACATTAAAAAGAAAGCATATACTCACAGAAGTAAAGCAACGCATATTAGTCCAGACTTGGAGACATACGGTGTCCGTTCACAAGTGTTTGGCTTCTCTTTTTCCCACAGAGGAGAGGAACTAAACCCTGCAGGCATGACTGGCTTCGTGCAATAAATGATTTGGGTACAGAGGCTTGTTGTTGGTGAATGCTTGGTGGACATCTACAGACGGTCAAAGCCAATTGTTTTGGACTTGGCCATGCATGCTGAATGAGCGCATCATTCATGTGCCGTAGTTTTTTTTTTTATTCCTTCCTATTATCCCTGCATTCCAAGATAAACTTCTGTCGAATTGCCCTGTTTCCGGGGAGGCTTTTCTTCATGTTTTCATTATTCAAATGCGCACTGAATATTAAATCGTGATAGAACAGATTAAATGTAAGAGACCCTAAGCCAAACTGATTTATAAAGCTAAGGCTTGTATGTTTTCATGGGACGCATAACGCTGCAGCACAATACTTTTATAGTCTTTTGTTTTCCCTGAATATCTCTGCATCATACTGCAGGTTAACCAGCTCAGATCTGCTCATAAATTCATTATTATTCGTGTATTTGTTGGCGCATGTTTGTGCATTAAAAACTCCTCTCCCGTTATATGATTCTGGTCATTATGATTAATTATAATACATGTTAAATGCGTAAAATGCACGTGCGTAAAAATTGATTAAGTGGTCGCTTTTGATTTGCGCGTAATTGTTATTAAAGCTTGTGTTTTAAGCAGACGACAGGAGTGCAGAGACGGTGTGTTTCCATTCTGCTCTCAGTAAAAGTGCGAGGGTCAACTTCAATGTTTCCTACCTAACTGTTGCTATAATCCCACGATGCCTACTGCAAAGTGGTAAATTTATTGAGCTGTGCGCGTGTGCGGCTGTCATTACATGTCATTACAAGATGGAGATGATGCCGCTGTAAAGCCTTCATTTAAATATTCCAGCGGTGCTCCACAAATTTCTTTTCCGTGAGCTATAGGGCAAAGAAGGCAGGAGAGGAGTTTCCTCTGCAGCAGGGAACCAATGAAGTCTCTTGCATGCGCTCACATGAGTTTCTCCGGACAGTTTTTAATGACTGATATTGATGTATGGTAATTTCTTTGCTGGATCACATGACACAATTACCTCAAGAATCGATCAAGATGTATTGCAGGTCTGCCTACGTTTCCGATTTTTTCTCCCTGGCGGGGTCTTTCCACGCGCCTGTGGTGCTATAGATGGACAAAGTTTAACACAGTCAAGCTGCCAATTCCTTTCCTCTGTTGCAAGGAGGAAAAGGGAAGAGATATGACGGAATACGATGATCGCAGCTGCGCGTCAAATATGTATTTACCGAGTTGTACTTATTACGTTTCGACGCCCGATTTTACATCAGTCTCCTCCTTTTTACCGCAGACTACTTCGTGCCAGGTTAATTTCCCTTATTCTCCAAACATAACCCAAGTCCAACCTGTTCGAGAAGTCGCTTTCAGGGATTATGGACTGGACCATCCCAGCAAATGGCACTACAGGGGCAATTACGCATCATACTATTCAACGGACGACATAATGCATCGGGACTTGATCCAGTCCTCCAGCAGCAGGGCGGATGTGATATTCAAGAACGAGCCGTTGTACGGTCACCACGGTGGGACCAGCTCGCCGTGCAATTTCTTCACCAGCGTGGGCCGGAATGGTGTTCTCCCCCAGGGCTTCGACCAGTTTTTTGACCCTCCAAACTCGGAGAAGCCGAGCGCGGAGCCCCCCAAACAAAAGACAGATTCTGGTGTTCCCGGAGATGCTGTAAATAACAACGAGGCTGTAACTAAACTGGAGCAGCACAAAGCTGACCCGAGCGGGAGCGTCGACGAGGACTCATCCTCCAACTGCGGCGACAAGAACAACCAACAGAGTAAGTATTTTCCACGTTGTCCTGAGTGTAAGGTGTGTAATTTAGACAATGGGTTGTGTGGGCTCCATGGGTCCAACAACTGCGCTCGTCCAGGGTTATGTGCGGCTTTATAAGCATGCAAAAGCTTTTATATCCCAATAAGATTTACTTTACGGTTGTAAAGGTATTTACAATGGGAAACAGTTAAGTAACCGTACTTTGACGGTTGCCCTGTGTCCACCTTCAGTCTATGTTACTACAGGTTGTGCTTATTGATAAACAAAAAATTGCACAGAAGCCGTTTTTGCACAGTTAGTATGTTTTGCGCATTTGCTAAAAAATAAAATTGCCATTGGGAAATCTACTTTAAGCATGATTATATTCACAAAATGACTGTAGTAGAAGTTCATTTTAATGCTAATTCCTTTGTTGTTGTCTTTCACTCTATGTGTGTGTGTGTGTGTGTGTGTGTGTGTGTGTGTGTTAGCTCCTGTTTGTATGTGTGAGTGTGTGTGCGTAAAGGCAAATCACTGTGTAGAAATAATAAATTACCAGCTTCCAAACTGTGTTGTGGTGCAAATATTTTCACGCGAGTTTAATTTTAGAACCTATTTTTTAAGTTGTTTTCATTTCACTTTTGCAGGTTCATCAACCAAGTCCAGGAAGAAGAGGTGTCCTTACACCAAATACCAGATCCGAGAACTTGAACGAGAGTTTTTTTTCAACGTGTACATTAACAAAGAGAAGCGTCTTCAGCTGTCCAGGATGTTAAACCTGTCAGATCGGCAGGTGAAGATTTGGTTTCAAAATAGAAGGATGAAGGAAAAAAAGCTCAACCGCGACCGCCTACAGTATTTCACTGGGAATCCATTATTCTGATATCTGTACACACACACACACACACACATACACACCACACACACACACAAACAGACACGGAAGTTAAATAGGAGCCACACACACATCTTTTACAGACTGGTCCTTTCTCTCTCTGCATATCCATCGTGTTGAAACAGCAAAAATATGACATTTGTTACAAAAAAAACCCAAACAAAAAACCCCCCCCAACACTTTTGCAAAGAAATTCCGCATTTATTTATTTTTACCCCTCACGTATTCTCTTTTTTTCTGCATTATTGGCGACACATTTTTCAGCAAAGTGCGAGATGCGCTTTAGAATTATTTATATAGAAAAAATTATATAGGCTTCCTTGTGTATGTGCATTTAAAAGACGCATGTAATAAACGTTGTGTTGTGAAATAAAGTAGACACGACAAATGTTGTATAATAGTTACGGAATCTGTCACAAGACAACCAAGTGGCTAAACTTACCAAAAGAACATAAGAAATAGGGGGATTTTCATCAGTTGGAGAAATGTAGCGCTTGCAGGCCTGTATAGTCCCGTTATTTCCTTTGCTTTCAAACACTGTTTTGTTTACTAAACCTTGAACCGTCTAGACAGTATAATAAAAGTAGCTGTAAATGTCTAAATAGGGGGCTATTGGACTTTGGGATCCCAACCCCCAGACCACAAGAGGACTGGTTCTCTTTCCTGTCTCAAAGTATTTTAACTCCATGCTACAAATGTTTGGAGGATTCGACACATCTTGGTGCATCACGACTATGTTTAGCTATTTCTTGATGCTCTTGTGATATTTTTTCAGTTTTAGCTCCAAACTATCTTTGTGGATATGTGGTTATTTTTATTTTTATTTTTAATTCAGGTTCATCGTTTCTAGTAGAGGTGACGTATGTTTTTTTTTTTTCTTTAAATGTCAAATTAATACTTCTAAATAATACGAGCCTTTAAAAAAAAAAAAAAAGGTTTTTTTTAGTAATTCTAATCTGGTGTGTTCCTTTGAATCCATTGAAATGAGTGCTATACCATCTGAGCGCCATGCGTAAAAGCTGCGTAAAGTTCATTTTTGTTGTTGTCATTTTTGTAACAATCATGGCTAGACTCAATAAATGCATTGATGGCAGAGATACAATCGTTGCATTGATGAATTCATGTGATGAATTTGGGCTCAGGGTAGACAAAGTTAGACTCTTGTGTCAAAAAAATTTAATGAATATATGAAATGATATGAAAAAAAAAACACGAAGACGGATTGATGCTGGTTCTATTTGTGATCCATCGCAGTTATTTCCCTAAAAGGTTGTTAGAAAAGTGAGGTTTCATTAAGTATTTCAGTGGGTTGTCATCATGTCCTACAGTGAAATTACATTACCAACTGTGTAGGGTGTTTCATTTTGCTACTCGACTTATCCACATGAGGGCGGACTTGCAGCTTTGTCTCAGTGAAAATGCATAGTTCAGCCAAATTTAACATCCACTCTGCATGGAAAAAAATCCAGCAATGAGGAAATAAAACAGTCAGCAAGGGTTTTATTTAGATTTTTATTTCAGTGCCACATATTAACACAGTTCCTGATGCGTTTAAAAAAAAAAAAAAACGTATTTCTTATTGTCTTTAATCTGAGAGGAAATCAAAAGCCAGTTGGTTTTACATCATTAAATCGCAGCTTTTTCGTCTCTGAAGAATTAAAAATTAAACACAGACAAATGAAAACGTCGTCCAATGCGTGTTAGTTACTGAAATGGATGCACTATTTACGCATCACTGGGCTGTAGTTAACATTTTTCAGTCATGTTCAAGTGTTTTCGAAGGCAAACATCCACGGCCTTTGTCATATGAACCTTAAATGTAGATTTTGACCTTGTGTTGAAGGCCGCTCACCTTTTAGGCCACTGCAATCTGCAGGCCCACAATATTATATATTAGAGCAACATGAAGGGATATGGACATGAATGTGCTTCTCATTTATTATTATTATTATTATTAGGATATTATTATTATTATATGACATGCGGACCAATTTTTTTCTTATTTTAAGAGTATTTTTGGGGACATATTTGTTCATATTTCGTTGCTTTCATTGAACTGTTCGTTAAAACTAAACCTTAATATGCGTCTAACATTAAGTTTTTAATTCAATGCATCATAAATGAAATTAAACAATAAGCATCCCTAAATACTTATGGTACGTTTCAGCATAAATACACTTGAGAAAAATTAATTACAAAGAAGAAAAAAAATCCGCGTTCCTGACCTTAAAACAAACAGACGCATATCGGTGATCTTCTTAATCCACAATCAACCCTGCGCTGCAATACGGGCCTGTGTTTGTATTATTTTATTCCCTTTTGTGATTGTAAAACGATTTATTTGCTTAAAGAAATAAAATAGTTGCTCCCAATCTGAGTATTTAATCGTGCAAACAAGCAAGACGATCACATTCTGTCCATGTAAATGTATAATACTTTGATTTCTGTTGCGTAAATACCAAAGATCCAGTGTTTGTATGTTTTGTTTGCATATTCAACATCAGATTCTCGTCGTTTGATGTGTCATGCACCAGTATTTTTTTTATTTTTTTCCCCCTCGCTTATTTCTGGCACAGTCTTTGTCCTGAACTCATTTGCCTCATCGCAGACAAAAACAACGAAGCCCTGAATAAAATAATCCCCAGAATGTGCACATACCACCCTTCATTTACAGGTTCCTATTTTGGAAAATACATTTGTGACACGTTGCTAACAAATATATTGTGCAAATATATTGTGCTAAAAAAATCTGTTCAAATAATAAACGATTTTCTATCTGCCTTGTGTGGAGTTTATTGAATGAAGCCTTGCAGGATAGTGTTGACCTTCATGCTCAGCTGCTACACAGCTTCTTACTCATTTACATCTATGAAAAGTGGAGCCGGCTTTGGTAATAAAATAACAAATGCAGAAACCCAAAGTGTTTCAGGAGGAAGATTACAGCGAGCGTGCTGTTTAATTACAATAATTTAGTTTAATTACAAATTCAAGTTTGGAATTAACGAAGAATTAAGAGAGCAAATTAAAATGGTGTTATTTATTTATCAAGTAAGCTCATTGTGTTTCCATTCCCATATATATATGAGTAAATTATGCAAATATGGCTAACCAACGTGGGCTGTGGAGTGGGACTTGGAGTAATGTGGATGTGGGAAGGAACATGGTGCATTTAGAGCTGGTTACATTCTTTAAATAACAGGCGTTTGTCGCCTATATATGTAGCATGTGTCTAAGCAGCTCAATCTGCACATAAACACACTCACTTTACACTTTTACACGAAGACACGAACGCTTTTTGGTAACTTTACGCACGTGGGTGATTACACATAATATGAGGCGACATCGAAGTGAGGAAAAACACTTGGCACGAGTGTGTGTTTCATTGAGTCTTTTCATTAAGATTCCTTCAGTTTTTGTGGATTCAGTCTTTGTGGTCTCGCTGTGCAGTCTCTCAACCAATTTCAAGTCCGTGTTGTAGGTGTCGCTGTTGACCACGTCTGCATCCGCAGTACGCGTCTGTGTGCGGGGAGTGGAGGCTGCGTCTCAAGGCCATTTTCAAATCTCATTGGTGGGCTTGTCATGTGGTCGGGAGGCATCCTGACTTACTCGGAGATTGTTTTTCCGAGATATGTCAGCTTACAAAGGACATCTCTCTCCTCCAAAGAACTTAACCCCCCAAAATGTCCTTTCCCAGTAGCTCACCTGCGGCAAATACATTTTTAGTGGATTCTCTAATTGGTGCTTGCAGGACGGACAGCTTTTACTCCAACAGCAACATGTACATGCCGTCTGGCTCAGAAATGGGAACTTACGGAATGCAAACCTGTGGACTCCTGCCGTCTTTCGGCAAAAGAGGGGAGGTCAACCACCAAAATATGGGCATGAATGTCCACTCGTACATACCTCAGCTAGATAACTGGACTGATCCGAACAGACCCTGCAGAATAGAGGCGCCCAGTCAGATGTCAAACTGTACATTTTCACAGAGCATTAAGGAGGAGAGTAACTGCTGCATGTACTCCGATAAGAGAGTACAAAAGGTCAGCTCAGATGTCCCCGCATACTCTAACGTTATTCCCGAATCTTGTCCGGTTGACGGTCCTGAAATCCCGGTTCCGGGTTATTTCAGGCTGAGCCAAACTTATGCGAACGGGAAGCTTCAGGAAAACTACTGCCATGAACCACCAAGTCCAACCCCAACACTGATGCAGCTGAGCCGGGTCACCCCGAAACCGCAGTCCTCTTCTTCGTCCTCTTCGTCCTCCAGTTTAAAGAAAAGCGAGGACGTCCTGCGAGAAGACCCGGAGACCTCAAGGACGCCCGGATCCGAGGATAGCCCGGATCCCAAGTCCGGATCGGAGGAGAAAAGCTGCTCCATGGACGCCTCAGTGTCCAGCCCAGAGCTGCACCAGAAGGAAGGGAAAGGTGGGTTGGCTACAATGAAAGCTTTTATCTTGTGGCGCTGTGCTGAGAAGGCTCCAGCATCATAAAACCAAGTATAAAACACAAACAACCCTAAAGTCGTAATGTTTAATGAGAGTCTTTCTCAGGTTGCAGTAATAGGCAGCAGAGAATGGTTTTACTATGCAGCATGCAGAGTATACCTCCCATTTCCCTTTAGACATTTAAAATAAAATAAAATAAAATGCATGTAAAAAAAATTTCACTTTTATTTTAAGGATTATTTTATGTAGTTTTGGAAAGCTGCAGATAGTTATGATTATTCTGTTATGTGTCAGTTAAATATTCAGTAATTTCAGATAGTAGTGAAATATAGTGTCATTTGGAGCAGAATATGTAAAAAAAAAAAAAATTGAGACTGTGATTTTCTATTTCCATCCACATTTTAATTAAAGGTTACATGGTTGATTCAACTTTGAGCTCCTATAAAATTAATAGATGTTTTTAATGCTTGTGTGTGTGCATAGATGTAACCCTAGTGTGCGCTCTGATCAACAGGGGTTTCGTTTAATTTTTATTTTATTAGTAGTGGCATATACGCGACTAATAACAACCCGTGCATGTTATTTATTCTGGGAAAGCGGTTATGTTGTGTGTTATTTCCCCGAGGTGAGATTTGATCCGGATCAGACCCTGAATCTGAATCTGACTCTGATCTGACGTTCCTCCACAGACTGTAAGACTGACACACCAACGAGCAACTGGTTGACCGCAAAAAGTGGGAGAAAGAAAAGATGTCCCTACACAAAGCACCAGACCTTGGAGTTGGAGAAGGAGTTTCTGTTCAATATGTATTTGACCCGTGAGCGCCGCCTAGAGATCAGCAGGAGCGTCAACCTGACCGACAGGCAGGTCAAGATCTGGTTTCAAAACCGCAGGATGAAACTGAAGAAAATGAACAGAGAAAACCGCATCCGTGAACTGACCTCAAATCTCACCTTTTCGTGAGCCTGCATGTATGTTCGCTGTCTTCTCTTTTTATCCCACGTTAGTTTGATGCTTGAGTGGCATTGGACGTTTTATCCTCAATTTCAACGAAACTGTGACCATGTATCTATTCCAGTTTTAGTACTTTGTGTGGCGTCGTGTATATGTTTTATTTTATCACAGGGTAACACTTTGGTCTTAAATTATTGGAGTTTATTTCCCCTCCTTTTTTTTTTTTTTTTTTTTTTTTTTTTGGCC
>JAPSES010000019.1:6734930-6749643 GCA_029822895.1 Maxillicosta whitleyi | reverse complement strand
CCCCATCATACCTGCACTGCAGAAGTACCACCTACCTCAGGTTTGGTCTGGAAAGCAGAGGAGGAGCAACAGCGCAATGCACACTGGGATTGGCCCAGAGCATGAATGACATCAGTCTTAAAGTGTCAGGTCTGCAGCACAAAAAGTATTTATGCACAGTTGTGATGTAAGTTAATAACTTTACAGAACGGATTATTTAGTGACATTATAGATGCTCGTTATATGTTTTTTTTTTTTTTTTTTTTTTTTTTTTTTATCGTTTTCAGTAAAAAAAAAAAAAAAAAAAGTAAACAGAAATAAGAGCCACAGAACAGGCCATGGCCTAGACTGCATCATTTATCTCAGACACTTGTCACTTCTTCACACTTAAAATAATAATGTGAATTTGTACAATGAAAATATACAAAAAATCCTTCTGTTTGGTCCTGTATCTGTTGTAACTGCTCTAACCCCCCAGCTTCCTCATTTCTGTGACTTTTCCTTAATGCACATCAGTGTAATCGGCGTTATTGAGTAAGTGCAACTTTGAGGGTTATTTATGGACTTGCGCGCTCTTGTGAATGGCTGTGAGGAAACACGTGATGCCATTAAAGTTTGTTTTATGGCCTGGGACTTGACAAGCCAAAATATAATTCTCATTGTGTATTAGTAAGACCGTCCAGATGGGTTGGAATAGTGCTTCAATTGGCAGGGAGCTTCACCGGGCTCACTTTCCCTCCAGCCCGGGTGCGTTTGTTCGTCGGTGTGCCATGTGTTGCGGTCTCGGTGGTAAGCCGTGTTTTATCATTTTTCTGGTGGTGTGGGCGTGTGATGTCACACGCATAGAGCTCAGGCTGAACCGTTTCCTGCCTCTCAAAGCGGCAACAGGACATACAGACAGTTTTATGATGAGCTACTCTTTGCAAAATGGCTGGTTTTATACTTTCTGGAGGCTTGTTTGTGCGTAAAAAAATCTTTGGAGAGCTAAAAAGATGCGTTTTGTTTGTCCTTTTTCAAGTTGGTGGTCTGACAGGCTCCATAATTTAATTATAGATGGCTGCGGTTTGCTTCTTATTTCCTTGGAGGCGGACAACAGGTTGTCATCAGACTCTGGGTGGTGATTTTCCGAATAATCTGGTGAATTATCTTAAAGGTTGAATCAGTGCAGTTGATGTCAGTTGGAGTCATTACTGTGTATCTGCAGCACTATTATGTGTCATTTGTAGATAACATCATTCATATTTCGTTTGTTTGGGAACAGTAGCTGCATTTTTTGTACATATTTATATAAATACGCAGCAGAGACACGGTTGCATTTGCATTTGAAATTAAATGTTTTAGACTTTTTGTGGCTTCTGTTAAATTTACTGTTGGCCTGATGTGTCTCCTCTGCAGGCCGAAAATATTTAATTTAATCCACTGGAGGAACGCTCGGTTTGATTGTAATTAAAAAACATTTTTTGCATTTTTTTTTTACAAGTAAATTCTTACTTTAATTGAGTCATAACTCGTCCTTATGTAATGAAATAAATAAGGCCTTGTGGTTTGTGGTAATTGTTTTGAATTCAGTCGGAGCTTTTTTTTTGACAGAAAACAAGTTGAAAATGTGATTATAAAAAGGAAAAAAGTCTCAAGCTGGAATAGTTAGGCTTTCTTTTAACCCAAGCAGCCAGGAAACGCTGACTTTATCATTCTTTTGTTTGTGAATCTCGGCTTTGACCCGTCTGAAGGGCTAAGGTGAAAGACAGGTCAGGCTGTCTAACAAATATTGAAATGTGAAGAGCAAGAAGTAAACATTTTACTGAAATCTCAAACCATGATTACATCTAAACCATTTAGATCTTCATTCAGAATATTTTACGTTTTGTTGCTATTAACCCTCCTGGAGCTGCTCACGTGATGACGCCTAGAATTCGCACAAAAACACTCAGCAAAAAAGCGTCAACTTGACTTCTGCGCGGTCGGTTTTATTCCCAGTTTCATTTAAGGCCTGCAGTTTTATTTTTCACTTTTTATTTTGGCTTTGAAATGTCAAATTTCAGGCAAAACTTTCCATTTAACTAAAAACTTAAAGCAGCGGAGAGAAGGCCAAAGTCAGCTGATCATTAAATACGAAAGAGCTGGTCAGTATTTATTCCAGTGTCTGGTTTTTTAGCCAAAAATGTCCCCCTAAAATAAATATCAGATTATTTCTAGTCTTTATTTAAGTATTTTACTAACAGTAAATGACCAACTCTTTGCACATTTATTTATTTATTTTACCTCAGCTTAACATTTTAGTTTTATTTCACTAAAATGTTGCTCTTTTATAATATAACCAGTCAACCTCCGCCACTGAAAAGCTGGATTTCATTTGTAAAAGCCTGTTTTGTTGTGATGTCTGCCATGGTGCTTGGTTAATGGCTGACGAGGAATTGGTAAACTTTTGCACCCTTTGAGCTGTCAGTAGGTGCAAAATAATTAAACTTTTGGATAAGATTGTAAATGATTTTGGTTTGACCTCTATGGCCTCCAGCCTCATGTTCTGGGCTGCGGAGATAACACACACATCTGCCAATATCCAGTCTCTCTCTCTCTCTCTGTGTGTGTGTTTATAGCCTTATTCTTATCTGCCAAAGATGTGTATTTGATTGTAGGGTGTGATCTTGTAACGATCATATATTTTAACGTGTTTTTTTGTCATATTTTTGGACTGTGATAGGAGAAAAACATTACATAAACCTTTGTTGACCTTAGATGTTGCGTTCAGGTACCTTCTGATTGTCATGTGCTTCTGGTTTTGACAGTGATTCCTTGCGCAAACGCCTCTTTTAAGTCTTTGTTTCTTTATATATATATATATAAAAAGATGTGACTGACATGTGTTTTGAGGTTTCTCTGTCATCACACCATAGAGGTCAAAACTGTAAATGCAATTGAACTTAAGTTTTACTGAAAATATAGTTTAAAAAAAATGAATAAAATAAGACACTCAGGTGGGATCATTTATCATTTTACTCCACAATATATGTTTCCAACCACACGCCTTTTATTTTCTTATATAACCTTGTCTCTGTGCTATTTTTTTTGGTCATTTTGACTACGAGGAGCTTCGTAAATATTGTTTGCGTAAAGTGCTCCACAAATAAAGTGTTGTGGTTATGGGGCCAAAGTGGGCAGTGCTTCCCGTCGTCTATATATACCCTGTAGAACCGAATTTGTGTGATGAAACCACAGTCACAGATTCGATTCTAGGGGAGTATATGGTCGATGAAAAAACTTCGATGTATTGACTCATTGCCATCTTTATTGGGTTTCCGGAGCCTGATGCGCTGTCAAACGCTACAGTGACAGAATTTATCCACGGATGAGTGTAAATCTGCCAACACATTCCTCATGAAAAGAGGTTGAGGGTGAACTGAAACTCTATAGGCGTGAAAGCAACCTGATACAAAATGTTTCACATGGAAATAAACATAATTATGAATGAGAGTGCATTTCTATTTATGTTCAGAGCAAATACCAAAGGGGATGTTTCTAAAAACGTATCCAGTACACTCCAGTTGTGGCTTTTATTGCCCTGTGGGTCGTTTCTGTCTCTACATTATTGATTCCCATAGCTTCTGCTGCTGGCCAATGGGCTCCTGAGACAGTTTTTTCAAAGGGATGGGACCAGATGAAGTGATGAGATTGGTGTAACTTTTGGATGACCTCTTCTTGACAAAGACAGTCTCCATCAATTGTCCTCAGTCATTATTCTCTGCTTTTATGCCAAAGGGCTTTTTGTATCTTTTGTCAGTTTCTCTGTTTAACACCATGCCTTTAAGTCACACCGTATAGCCTAGCCTTAGAAACTCAGATATTTTTTTTATTTAAGTTAAAACACAGCCACTGTTTCATTATATATTATATTTATTTTATGTATTTACACAGCATGATGAGATAGATGTTCAAAAAAGACGCTGGGATGAGGTGTTTTTTCTTATTTTTTTCACTTTGATTTCTAATTTTCTTATTTTGCGCTCACATTTTTAAAAGCAGCATTTGTGTTTCGTCTCTTGGGTGTAATTTGGGTGTATCTTAAGTTAGATAGAATTGCTTTTAGTTGTATGTTTACCCGTTTATGAACCAGCATCACCTCTATTGGCCGATCTGGTCACATGGTTCGCTAACTTTATTCAGTTGACACCAAGTAGGAGGGCTTTATGGAGGGAGGAAAAAAAGACAACTCGAGAAAAATTAGTATTTTCTACCTTCAGAAATTAATGGCCATGAGTTCGTATATGGTGAACTCTAAGTATGTGGATCCAAAATTTCCTCCGTGTGAGGAATATTCACAAAATAACTATATACCTGAGCAGGGCTCGGACTACTACAGTCCATCGCAGGACACAGAGTTTCAGCATCCAGGGATCTACCCACGGTCAAACTACACGGAGCAGCCCTTCAGCTGCAACACTGTGCAGGACTCCACAGTGCAGCCACGGGGTCATGTGCACGAGAGATCTACCCACTCGAGTACTTTTACCGCACAAACTGAACGTGGGCCCCCGGTCCAAGTGGCCGGACCCCGGACTTGTGGACAGCAGCAAAACACAAAGAGCCAAAATGGGATACAAGCCAAGCAGCCTGCAATAGTTTACCCCTGGATGAAGAAAGTCCACGTAACTACTGGTAAGATTTCTCTTTCTTCTCTTATGGACCAACTGAGACCCGTAGTTTAGAAATCATTCAGTGTAATATTTATGGGAGTCTTTGAAAGGCCTCACCAATTACACAAGTCATAAATTTTTATAGCTCAGGAAATAGGCCGCTAGGTGTGCGCCTCAAAAGCTTCTGAAAACACATATTGACCGGCTGAAATCCTGCTTAAATCTGCTGCAAATCTACTTTAATCCGGTTCAGATCAGTAGTTGTTTCCTGCTCTTGCATCGGTGTGGATTTTCCTTAAAGTTTGAGACCCGCGGGGTGGACAGGCTGCTGTTGTTTGTGCTGTTTTGTTTGCATGCTGCATTGGAAAACATTTGGTGACTTTGTTGTTTTTCCTCTTTTTTTTTTTTCCTCCTCCCTTTAGTGAATCCAGATTACACAGGATCCGAACCCAAACGGTCCAGAACAGCTTATACCCGGCAGCAGGTTTTGGAGCTGGAAAAGGAGTTTCATTTTAACAGGTATCTGACCAGGCGGCGACGGATTGAGATAGCCCACACTCTTTGTCTCTCGGAAAGGCAAATCAAAATCTGGTTTCAGAACAGGCGGATGAAATGGAAGAAGGATCACAAACTACCCAACACCAAGGGCAGATCTGCACCAGCCTCCAGCCATCTGCAAAGCGCTCAGAAGGACAACCAGACTGATATAACAGCATTATAGAGAGAAAGGTGACACACCTTTACGAATAAACTGTACATAAAAAAGACAAAGGCTGCATCTGACTTTTGCATGGAACTGATGTCGTTTTTAGCCATTTTTTTTATTATTATTTAAAAATGACCATAACAGTGTTTCTGGCTCAAAAGCTGAGTCAGAAAATCAATCAGTATTCACAACTGAAAGGTTTGCAAGTTCAGTTTTATTTTCTTCAAAGAGACATAAATTCATCGAAACCAAGCTTCTTCTTCTTCTTCTATTTTTTTTTTGGACATTAACCCCCTGAGGACATTTAATGAGCAACCTCCGCAGATTTCATGGACTTAAAGAAAGAGCCTGTTTTTCTCACATGGATTCACGATGGTTTGAGGACTGAATTATCTTTACTCAAAACAGGGAAGCCATTCGTTGAAACCACACACACACAACCGTTGTTTTTATTTTTCCCCCCCTTCCTATTAAAACTCCACTTTAGACGCACAATATATAGCTATCGAAATATATACTTGAAAGCAGCATTATTTGCATCGAGCACGCCAAAACAACTCAACCATATCGTTCGTTGAAATTGCAAATATCCCGATGGATTTTTTTTCAATTACACGTTTCTTTGTTACTTGTATGTTTTAACTTATTTTGTACAATAGCCTAAAGCTTCGAAATTTGCTTAGCCTAAATATTATCCCCCAAATCAAGACATTCCTGGGTGCATACTATTTCGAGTGCCCTTATAAATCTCTCCTGACATCTTTGTAAACAGTGTACATTTTCAGAGGTTCTCTCATGCCATTTGAAACTCTTTTTTATCAAAGATCATTTGTTCTTTGCATGGCATTAAATTGATATTGGATGTTTCTTATCGGAAATAATCAAATCCAGAGTATTTAGGAGCACAATTGTGTATTTTTTTTCCCCTTTGTATGATTTTTACGTTATTATTTATTTGTTTAAAAAAATTTGTAAATTTTCGTATAGCACACGAACGATTTTAAATAAAACTATTCGTTGAACATTTATTAATCTAAAATACGTTTGGATTATTGTGCATTACTAGCATGACATAATGCAAAGTTTAGTCTTAGTTAATGTGGGAATCTTATACGTTCCATTGACGCCAAGGGGGGCTTTCACGTCACGTTTCAAGACAGATATTTCTTGTTTTATACCGTCATTGTCTTTGGACACAAAAAAAAGCCCAGGAGCTCTCCCAGTACGAGGAGGTCTTCTTTCTGAAGTCTTCACGAGGAGAGGCTTGAAAAGGTATTTCAACCGAAGGTCGACAAAGCAGCAGTGGCAGGTTCATCCAGGGGACACATTTCAGCCGCAAGGACTGACCTCGACACCCCTGACCCGCCGGACAAGCAGCATTTTCTCTTCTGGGCGCTTTGGTTCGGAGGGTTTTTTCACAGTTAAAAAGTTCAAGCATTTACATTAAAGCCAGAGCCTGAATTCCATGTTGGCGCAGCCCCCAAAAGGTTCTGATTTGTGCATATGTCTCATGTCAATATGCAGTCTTTTTGGTTTTATTTTTGTACATGCTTTTTACCTTGTATTGTGCATTGAGATGTGAGAAGTATATTGGAAAAAATAAAGATTTCTACTGATTATGCATTTAAATGGTTGCAAAGTATACTTCATCGCCAGATTTATTATTTTTTAATTTCATATGTGTATTATTTATTTTCCAAAGAAAAAAAAATTTTTTTTGGTTGAGAGTGTAATTTTCGTTAGTCAATTAAACTACTCAGAATTTTAGCAGATATTGTCTTTTTTTCCCTTACAAAAGAGTCACTTTTGGTGGAAAAATAAAGTTTTTTTTGTTTCAACGAACACGTGGAGCCATATGGACAAAGATCCACAAATGCACCAAATGTTCACTGCGTGGGTAAATTCCGCCTATTATTCTTTATCCTGCAGAATAAACCATGCATATCTTTCCCCAGCATAAAAATATTCCCCCAAAAAGCAGTATTTATCATAATTTTCAGCTATTACCATTTATTTAAGTGCATGTACGCTCTGCGTAAAAATATGTTGCATAATGCTCTTAAACATGTTTCATAAACTACTGAATGTTTCCCGTCGTTTTGTTCACTGAAAACTACTTGAAATTGTGAGAAAACAAGAAAAACAGACAATGTGGGACACACACCATGAGTGTAACACAGTCGTCACATGAGGCTTTATTATAAAACAAACAGACGAAGTTTAAAGACGTAGCAGCAGTCAAAGTGACAAAGAAAAACGGATTCCAGAAGTGTGAGTCCTGCTCCAAAACCAGAGAAAAAAACCCCTATATAATCAGCTTCTACTGAAACATGTCATAGACCAAAACATGGAGACAAATGTGTCAAATCCTGCTCCAAAAATCAGAGGAAAACTCGATAATCGTAAAGTATCTAAACACACAGTCACACAGAACAATGGATCACTCTGGGTCCACATGGAACCTGATCGTGGGTCATAAGTTGTGGTTTTATTGGAGATCACCCACTGTAACACTGACCTCTGACCCCTTCACATCACAGAATCAGCTCTGATCAAAACAAAAGTGGCTGTACATGTGGAAAGACAATCTCCTGTCCGTATAGTCACTAGTGTTTTCATTCCCTGTGACCAATGATCCCCACGGTGCACATGCAGCTCACAGTCGTGCACGGGCTTGTGTGTGTTTGTGTGTGTGTGTGTATACGAATATGAGCGCGTGTCATATGGATTCAGAGAAAGCTGTGTGGACAAAGTGATGCTACCAATCCACGGTGCTGCCATAAGTGATGTGCACATAGATGCTGAGGGGCACAGGGAGAAGAACAGGGGTGATGGAGGGGGTTAATTCTACTGATAACTAACAAATACACCTAATGCACATCACTTATTATGTGAGTGGAAACACACTAGTTTATGGTCATTTATTGTTTCAAACCTATTTAATATGATACTTCAATTTGAAATCTTAGTGTGAAAAATCTAATTAAAATAATTCAAACATTTTCCTACCAAGCAATTATCAGGTCAGAGCAGTCCTACTACGTACAGCGTGTAGCCACACTGACCTACATGTGTGAACAGCAATAAATGGGAGCCAAAGGCAGTGCCATTTTCAATGACACTGCACCCAGTGCAGGAATACAACGTCGTTGCTCTCCATCCGGCCATATTTGATTTCCAGCTGTTTTCGCAGAAGCCTCTCCGAGCCAGACAACCCCCCTAAGATATATTAAAGTGCGCTGTCTGCATTCAGAGATATAATCCAGAGACTATACCACTCCGCTCTCTATTCTCGACCACGTGATTGTCTAAATAATTAATGCAGCACGTCCCCCTAGAAACACGGCGTCGTCATTAATCGCAAGGACTCTATCAGACTTGAAAACTGAAGAGATCCCCCAAGAAAATAATATCCGATACCCGGCGCAACTGTAGCCCCGCACTTTAGCTGCACATCCGAACCGATGGATGCTTGGGTAGGTAAATATTTCAGCATTTTTCATGTTGCCTGAGCTGCTAAATGACGATATCAAATGTCGTGATATTTGATAAATTGCTCCGTTTGATGTGTGCGCTCTGAGCTGGATTGTATGTGCTATGGCTAGTCTGTGTATGCATGGGTCTGCTGGATAAAATACAGCAGCAAAGCCAGGATTTAAAGGGGGTTACTGTTTATCATATTTTATGATAAGGATTAATATTATGAATGGTCAAAATAGGGCAGGAGCGTGTATTTTTGGATGCATGCTCTAAATAAATGCTCTTTCGGAGAAGTGGCTCCTTATATTTATATATATGTAAAGGGCCTGATTCAGATTCTAACATCTGAATTAAAAAAAATGAATAAAGAATATAATAGGAACATTAAATTTAGTCTTGTTTATTAAGCAGAATTATGAATATCTCCAGAGTCTGTGTTTGCTGTGCAGGAATAATAACAGGTTACTCCTCTTCATCCTTTGTGGATTTCTAATGTTTTTATTGTTAGTGGGGGATGATCTGAATGGGATTTTTGAGTGTCGTGGAAGTTTGGGCAGGCTGACAGTTCTGCCTCCTTGTAAATCATTCTCAGTAATTCCTGAAAGGGTGCGAGGCTGTTGGGGGGCCGGGCGAAAACTGTAAATCTTTCACTTTTATTGCCCTCTGAACATATGCTGCGACGATACAAGTCCTGCTCCATCCACAGATAACCCACCGCTCAAGTACCCGACGGTCTCTGCGGCTCCAAAAACCCTCTTCTTCCAATCCATTCTGCTCCCTCCAAGTATTTATTTATTTATTTATTGGCTCCGTCGCTGTGCATTTATCATGATTATTTTCTTCTTCTTCTTCTTCTGTGATTGAGAATGAAAGCAATGCAGGGTAACTCTTTGTGTGTGAGGACAGACACAACATAGACAAGATGATAATATGCTTTATTTCAACACAATCCAAGCACAGTTAGAAGGGAAAAAATAGGTGATTTATTTCAGAAATTGCTCCTAAAATAAACAGGCGATTAAATAGAACCAGTAACAGAAAGTATCACAGCATCATTCTGTAATATTATATAAAATCTTACATTTTGCGGGTGATTTAGGCTTAGTTTGTACTTTAAAAAAAAAACAAAAACAAAAAAAAGAGTTGAAATTTCTACCATTGAGGAAAATGGTGTATAATCTAAAATGCTGTATGTTAGATTTGCAGTTGAAATACATGCACTTACTTGTTGTAAGTGTCTTGATAGTGCATATAAAGCGTTAATCATGATGCCTAAACAATCACATATCTGCCAGGGTTTACTAGGCGGGTTGCAATGCATACAGGAGGATATAAAAAGAAATAGGCAGTGGAACATTTTCACACAGTTCAGATGAGGAAATAAACGCCACCCTTTATCAAAATGGATTGGTGAGGTAAGGCTTGGTTGAAGAAGGGAACAATCACGTGAACAAATATGCTTGTATCTTAAGGCACTGCCTTTATTTGTCATCATAAAGCTTCCGAAACACCAAAAATCCTAATGTTAGCTCCAAATCTGTATAGGCCTATGCATTTCTGAATTCCTGTGTATATCAATTGGTGATTGATTGGTAGGATTTTTTTTTTCTCCTGGAATAAGGATACCTTGTTCGCTTTTTATTGGTAGTTGAATGCGAGTCCTTCCATTCTTTCGGGAATACTGTCTCCACTGGTATATGGAAATGTCTGAAAAACAGCAAGATCAGGTTTAGGACAGCATTGTCTACAGACAAAGGGTGAAGGATTTATGCTAGAGACTACGTGGAAAGAAACTGAGTCTGAGTGGAGCTGGTATATGATGAATTGATTCACAGGTAAGGAATTGCATGGCAGAAAGCAACCTTTAACTACGGGTTAATAGAATGCAAGGAAATATATGTGATTTATTCCATCCGTGGATGTGATGCTTGTTAATGTCGCTCTCGCCGGTGACCGTTCGGATATGGAGTCCACGTCCACCTCCACTAAAGCAGATTCATAATTTGGAGAAAAGCGCGTCCAAATATTATCGACAGATTTGAGTCTAAAGTGGCTCCGGCTTTTTTCAGCTGATTTTTCTGTTTCGACGAAAACCGGCTCGAAAGAAGAAGTAGGAGAGGAACTTTTCTTTTTGACTCTTGGATCGTAAATCACATTAATTTGTTGTCTTATCGTCACAGTGGCGTTTGCCGTGATTTATGTGGTTTCAACTTTATGGCTTTGTTAACCTGCAACGTTATATTATACACGAATTCATATTGGATATTTGAAAGGATTTGTACTGGATTTGGAATGAGAACAAGGTTTATGCTTTTATTTGGCAAAAATACTATTTGGGCAACATGTTTTATAAGCTTTTTCCTGAACTTGTATTGGTTATTTCTATTTTGTGTGCCATTTTTATTTGTTTTGTAGGGGTTTATTTCAATAGACTCTGGTTGTAGAAATAAAAAATGCTAATTATTCAGTCGATTACTTTATATTTTAGCTGTTTCTTACCAGAATGGAAATGTTTTGTGTTTGATTTCCACACTATGGGCGACATTTTTAAGCGTTTGCATCGATGTTGTGCGTCTTTTTTATAACAGTCTTTTCAGAACACTATTGGATTTCTGATGAATTCAAGAAAAAGAGCATGTTTAGAAAGCTGTTTTTGCATTAGAAGACAACGAATTTAGTTGTAAATGCACATTTTAATGCCGGAAAATACACGAGAAACCCACAAACATGGAGTAGCTCAGTTTGGTTTGGATTTTATGCTGTTTTTTTTTTTTTTTAACTAATATTTCTAATAATAATAAACGAATTCAAGGTTGTTCACATACAGACTTTAACATTATTCAAAGGGATAAAGAGGAGAGCTGATTACGTGGGATAATAACACTCCACATTGAGTCCGGCCATTGTGTGGACCAAACTTACCGTAACAACGCGTAGGCGAAAAACACAGTTGTGTGAAAAGAGGACCATGTCTGGTACTAGTGGCCCAGTGCGTAAAAAGCACTTCAGGCGCAGACTATCGACCAGCTTTAACAAATATTCCACATCGGAGGAATCCTAAATACCCAGTACATTTTCCCAGTTATTATCCTGGAGCGCAGAGAGTAAAAGGTGCTGGTTTTCACTCTGTTTAAGGCTCTACTTTGTCGCCGTCGGTCGAGCATCTTCTCCTCCTGGGTCAGTCTCCACTGAAAAGATGCTTAGTTCAGATTTGGTTCTACTTGAAGCCTAACAGCTCGTTGTTCATTAAACTTTGACTTAATACCGAATGACCCAAAGGTCAGCTAAAAAGCTTATGACTGCTAAATATTTGGCCTGGCTCTTTGTATAAAAGTGCACATGCAGGACTTTTTTCACTGTGGAGGAAGGGACTGGAAGGAATATCTGCCCCTTGTTTCAATCCCCAACACTAAAATATAAAATAAATAAATAAATAAATTCAACGAAAATTACCTCAATAAATATTATACACACCATAAGAATTATATCAAGTAAATTTAGTTTTTGACTTTATTCATTTAAAATAATAATAATTATAATAATAACCTAATAATACTAATCGTTATGGAAGCATTTATTTTCATTTATTGTATTTATTCTCTTGCAGGTCGAGGAGGGAGCAGTGATGAATGCGTGAGGAATATAAAACAGATTTGCGCAGATTTCGGTGAGTAACATTTTTTTAATGAAGCGAGTGGACAACGCGGCCTACTGCTAACGAGGTGAAAGGGTGATTTGTTATTAGCACTCGCTGTGTTTCACGGGAGACTTAAATCACGAAAACAGACATGAGGGATGACTACATTTTTAACTTAGCCTGTACATGTAATTATTTGTGGAAGGTACACAGTCCCATTTCGCTGTGCCCTGTTTTCCTCAGCAGCAGTGCCACCCGAATAAAGCCCATAATGAGCACAGAAAAACTTCACAGCATCTAATTTTTCAGAAGAAATAAAAACATAAAGACACATAACAGGTGGTAATACGGATTTTTACATTTACAGATGAAAAGCATGCAAGCTGTAAAATGTAAAATTAGGAAGAGTTTCACCAATTTATCCCACGATTTCCACATTTTAACCGGGTTTAGAAGCGCCAGCGTTTCTTTAAGTGCAAAAAAAAACAAACCAAAAATAAATAAATAAATTAAAAAAACTAAATAAAAAATTGCCTCCAGTGTGTCGGTGCGGTGTTTGGCTGCGGACGCGCAAAACCAGAATGGAGGCATCATTTATAAACCGAGCCCCTGTATGAGAGAAGCCGCCGAGTATGAAATTCTTTCCCTTGCCTTCCTCCTACGCTTAGTTTTACACTTCTGAGGGCTGCAAGACTTGAGGAGTGTTTTGCTTTTCATTCCTCTCTGTGGCCGTTTACAACCATAACATTTGCGGTCATAAATTTCGCCGCGCTCCACACTGACAGGTGCAATTGTTATGCACGGCGCAAACTGCACCTCCTTAAGCCACCAACATACAGTAGAGGCCCTTTGATATTTGTGTTTCAACTTCTCACACCATTTTTACCTCCATGGAACAAATATAGCTTCAAAAAAACACCCATTAAAATGTTTTAGAATCTGTGCGTAAAATTACAACATTCGGAATTTTTTAAAAATTTATTTTTAATTGGATTTAACAAGAAAAATCACATAAAACGAGTAAAAAAACACCGAAAATATGCTGGTTAAGACAAAGATTAAGACAAATGAAATATCAAATCCCACCCCCACCCAGTAAATCTCCCTCTCTTTCCAAAACCAACCCCCTTCTACCTCAGTCACACACAAACATAACCATCCCTCATACATACACACTCCCATATAGAGCCAATAATCTCAAATATTATAACAGAGGTAGGATGCAGGAGTATATTTGTGTCTTCTTGAGTCAGTGCCCATGTGGTAAAGTGTGCGCGCGCCTTGGTGGGCTATATTTCTGTTGCAGGGAACAATGCATGACGGGCTTTGTCAGGCCTCGTGATTAGTCAAAAGGCTATTGTGTGTATGTGTGTCAAATGCTGATTCAGCTTATTTCTGAGGGACTCCTAAAGCCTCCCGGAGGGTCCTTTTAGCGCAAGTTAAACTTTAACTGTTTTGTGCCAGAAATGAGTCAGACGGCTCGGATGTGAGGCCGGGAGATACATTACTGTTACACACGGTCATTTCTAATTTAATAGCTGCTGTAGCCTATAGCAACCTGAATGATGGCTCCTCCAGTAAACAGGAACTGCATCACCTGCTGTATTGTGGACTGGTTTGTTTTTTAAGTAGTGAATCCTCAACTTTAGAGATATTGGAGACGCGCAGGCCTTATTCATGTGTGCCCAGATGAGGCTCATTTATTTCTCTTTATAGGTCACAGACTGGAGCGACGGTGGGAGACACCAATCACGTGAAAAAACAACACCCATGCCATTGGATAGAGTTGCACTGGCTTATTGGCTTTGAATCCACAAAATGCAGAAAGCAACATATTACGATAACGCTGGACTTTTTGGAGGCTACTCTTACCCCAAACCAGACTCCTACAACTACGGCCCCTCTCACCAGTCCTACACCACCTCTAACATTGAGAATGACTACCAAGGCTCAGTCTGCCCCATCCAGACCTCCACTGTCCGGCCACCAACTCTCAAAGACAGTGACCTGAACGGAGACTGCATGCGTCAGAGCAGCAGTCAAAGCAACAGCAGCAGCAGCCAGGCGACCAGTATTGGGGAGCAGCAGGCACCCCCACTGTCCGCATCCTCCCCCGGATCCAACAGCTCCACATCCCAGAAGAAGAAGTCCCCATCCAACAGCGCTTCCAGTACTACCACACCAGTCATCACCAAGCAGATCTTCCCCTGGATGAAGGAGACCAGGCAGAACTCCAAACAGAAAAGCAACAACTGCACAACCGCAGGTAATCATCATGAT
>JAPSES010000019.1:6709368-6729478 GCA_029822895.1 Maxillicosta whitleyi | reverse complement strand
AACAAATTTATATACAGCTTTTTAACTTCCGATGCTACTATCATACAACATAAAAATAAAGCAACATATTTTTAATGTTTGTGTCAAAGCTTAAAAGTTCAACCCTTTATACTTTAATCATAGAAATACTGTAAAATTCCAGATTTCAACCTTAGTGTGTTATATGAGGACATAACAAGACTTTATTACTTTTGTGAATTTTGTTGTTGTTGTCATGTATATGTACAAATGTTTATTTATTTATTTGTGTATATATATCACACATGTCTTAACGTTGATTGATTTTACTGAAAAAATAGAACCAAATGGGAAAACCTTATGTACATAGCATCAGGACAGGAAATAATGACAATTCTGATCAGGTATTGAACTGTACTGATAGATTTTCTTAATCATCCAATGAGACCCCAGCATTTAGTCACATGTTCTCCAAAAAATTAAACAATTTAGGCGGGACCAGGAAGTGAACATATTTATTATTATTATTATTATTATTATATTACATTTAGTTGATGCTTTTATCCAAAGCGACTTACAAGGTATAGACATGTATAGAATAAATAGCCTTGCCCAAGGGCCCACCTGGGATTTGAACTGGCAACCTTGTAAACCACTAAGCTATCCAGTTGCTTATTTATATACATGTACATAGAAATTAAGTAAATACAGTTAAAAACAACTAAAATAAATGCTGACACCAACCACACGACACAGGATAAGTATTATATTATCATAACTTAAACACATTTAAGCTAATATTAATATGTATAATTATAATTGGGTCATGCCACTATTGTTATTATTATTATTATTATTATTGTAAAAGATAAATAATTTTCCTCTAAATATAAGATCCTCCTGTCTTTTTTTTTTTTTTTTTACCTTTAGGCGACAGTAACTTGATTAAACAGTTACATGTGGATATATCCAATTGCGAGATGAATTTCAGTCTATAAATCCTATGAAAATGTCACCATTAATGAATTATTTTGTCTGCAAAAATACACAGCAGTAGGATAGAGAAGCAGAGCGGGATGATGAGAAAATAATCATATATTCAGGGTTTTATGTGAGCTTTTTTATCATGAAATATAACCTAGTTTATCAGTGAACGTTTCAGCAAATATAACCTTTGAAAGTCAAAATATTTGGTCGGAAATTTATTAAAAAATACCTCGAGTGTCTTTTATCAGAATAAGTTAGCGTCATAAATTTTGCTAAAAGGCTGTATTTGTATTGATCGTACGTAACATTCAACTCAATTTGATCTGAAGGGGACTGGACCAGTAAAATAATAACATATAAAATAATTGCATAATAATGTATAAATAATGACAACTCAAAATCTGTCTGTTTTAGTGAAGACAAACCCATTAAATTATGAAAATACTCACTTTTGTAGTCTACCCAAACGAAAAAGATATGAAGAACCTGAAAAAAACTGACATTTCTCGTGAAAAAAAGAAAAAAATTAAAATTACATGATGAAAACATTTACAAACTCTTATCTTTTTAGAGAAAATCTGAATATTTTGAGCAATTATGAACAGCTTGAAAATACAATGTTGACCATATTACATTTGTTACTTTTTTCTCTCTTTCGTAGATCCACTGTGATCTGTAAGTTGTAATAGGCGACATGAATGTAAATGACAAACTGAGGCATAATAGTGTTTATTTTTTCCTAAAGAAATTTCAGGTTGTTCACAATTTTTAGATGGATGTAAGCATTTTCATAATATAATTTTACTTTTTCATTCAAATATAGAGAAACGTTTGGAGTTGACATTATTTATAGGTTATTATGTTATTGCATGAGATTTTATTGGGCTTAATGTGACTCCTGAACTAAAATGACCAACATCCCTGCTATTAAACAATTACTTGTCAGACAAATAATTGTGATTTAATTCAGTTATTTTTTTAAATTAACTTTATGTTACTTTTTTTTTTTTTTACAATTTATATCCATATAGTACATGTAATCATGAAGAACCATTTCTTGGCATTGGACAGTTAATTAGATTGTCTATAGCAGCTCTTATGTCTGTTCGAGTATATTGGTTAACTGTCTACAGAGTAAGTGTGTATCTGAGCATTTGTGTGTTGTGACTGAGTGCAGCAATAGATTTCCTTGTTTAAGAACAACAAATTGATACTACAGATTCCACAACAGGCTAACATATAAGTAAAACTAACATTCATTTTTTAGGCTTTTGTAAAAAAACAAACAAAAAACATACAGATCTAACATAAGCATTAATCTAAGATAAAATGCTAGGATTATTTATGTGCAATCTGACAAATTATTACATAAAAACAGCAGCCAATCATCTTTGTCTTTTTTCTCTCTAGTTATTCTTGAAAAATTACACAGAAATGATTGATAATGACCAGTACCAGTAGTAGTGAAGCACCATGAGATGACATCATTAAAAGAGTACAAGTCAAATGACCAGCCAACAATGGAAGATGATGAATAAATCATGATAAAATATGACATTTCTATTGATGATTATCACCATTCTGTAAAATAATGACAGCGAGCTCAAATCATGCAATAAGGAGGCTATAGTAAATGTGTCAGGCCTGTACTCAGACCATATATGAGACATTCTTGAAGCTCCAAAATACTTCTTCAACCTAAGTTTTGGCTGAAGCTAATATGAAAATATGGGGTGGTCTTTTTTTCCCATTCACTAACAGTGTTATTTTATTGCGTTTCCAGCGGGACATGTTAAAGATGACTGTGAAGAAAGATGAAATCTGATATGAGACTCGGAAGATCTGGCTGTTACATAACACAGTGAGTTCCTGGTGTATGCTGGAGTAGGCCTGCTGCTGATTCATAAAACGCTGGGACTGAGAAACCTACGGCCAAACTGCAAGGAATAACAGTGACTGAGAAACCTCCATACATTGATCATGCATGTTGTCACAGAAACTCATGTGCGTGGATTTATCGCAGCTCTTACGTGTTAGTGATATTGATATAATTGTAAGTATAATAAATGACTTACTCCTCTGGGTATGATTTAGAGGGCTTGGCCAAAAGGCTCATCTCCTCCTTCCTACTGTGAAAGATAGCTTACTGATGTGAGGAAACCTGAAGTAACTCATACATTACCCAAGCCTTGACTACAATGCTCTGGTAGTCCATATCAAAAAGTATTAGTGCCTCTACCCTTTTCTGATGCTCATATGGATTTCTTTCACGGCATTTTCTGTATGAAATTATGAGTGAATAAATTGCATCTTCATTTATCTTCGAAAAAACCCTTCTGTGCTGACTGCGATACTCAGCTCTCAGCGCTTTACATAATTATATTAGTCTTCTGCTACACCACGAAATTGATTGCCCAGGAAAATGAACCTGGCTTTGCTATAAATTACACCTATGGATCATAAGAAATGTGTTATTTTGTTTAAAATAGTACCTAATATAATTAGAGCTCTAATTCATGGCAAGCTACAAGTGTGCCTATTACAGTAACAGGGTTTGGAATTTAATCTGTCTGCTGGATAAAGAATGATCCTGTGTGGTTTTCATTTGTAATCCCAGACACATTATTTCAGTAAAATAGTCTGTGACTTTTAGATATGAGAGATGGATTGTTGAATGAATAACTATATGCATAAGTTTCAGTATTAAAGTTAACAATTCATTCAGCGAAGTAAGTTTCAACATTCCCTCCAGATCCTGTCCCGTGTAACTTTTTCATCAGCAGGAATGAAACTGAGTGGAGCGTCCATGGGGGTCCTACTTCTGAGTCCATATCAGTCTGATGTCTACATCAATGATAACATAAAATAATATAATATAAAAAATAATATTGAAAATATAGGATGTACTGCACAGACATGAGAAATAAAACAAAAAATATGTTGTGTATACATTAGGGGTGGTCAGTGTAGCCAAAAATCACAGAACTGCTCTGTATATTCCATTAAGAAATAGTGTAACAGTTTTATTGATTTATTTATTTAAGCTTTTTAAAAGCTCATTGAGATTAAAAATGTCTTTCGCCAGAGCGGCCAAGACAGCAACAGTAGGAGTTATACAAAATAGAATCAGAGTAATACATAAAAAATATACACAAAACACAATAAAAGCCAGTTTGAAAACCATAAATCACTAAACTAAGAAAATACAAAATAAATACACTATACTTCATCACACGTCTTTTATTTGGAACTTCCACACAAAGACAACTCCATTCTCTTATATAATATCATACAAATGTCCAGCCTGCATTTGTACTAAGATGGAAAAAAATGGGGAAAAAAATGATTAAACCACCAAAAGTCATCAAAAACAATGGTTATGCATTCAAGTACTAACTCCTGTGTGTATCATGTGACTAAAACAGACAGAAAAGAAAACATGGAATGTCTGAAAGCATTGTTTTTATCAGTACAATGACACAAATATTGATGTATGAACTGAAAGTGGTTTTGGTTTTTATCAAGAAAACATGGAAAATGGTCTGATATCAGCATTGAAATTAAACTTTAATGAACAATATTGGTTGTTATCATCATGTTTGTCCAAACAAATGTACCTTTAGTTGTATCAGGCATTAAAACCAACAAGAAACTGAAGAAAAAAAAATAGTGGTCTAATGTTTTTTTTCAATGACTTTATATTGTCTTAAACATGCAGCCAAATCTTGATATAGATATATTATTATAATGAAGTTTCAGTTTATTTCAGACACAAACACAATACGAAACATAGGGGAAAATGGTAATACTTATTCACAACAATCCACAACAACAAAACAAATAGAAAAAAATATGATAATAAAAGAAAGAATAATTGTTGTACCTGAAAGAGAGTAGGATGTTTTTCATCAGCAATAAAGACAAAAACAAAAAGACGCAGTAGATGTTCCTGTTAACAGAGACAATGCTTTGATGCTTATTGGTCTGTTCACAAGAAATATACAGAATATCATTCAAACAATACATCATTATTCAGTGTGATATGGAGAAACAAAAGTAATTTATCTTTAAAATCAACTCTGACACTTTTTGTCTGCTTTATCCAAATACAGGATGTTACAAATAAATGTATTTGACTCAGTTTTTTTTTAATGTACTCTCAAATCATTACATTGCTCCAAATTTCATGTTATAAAGGTTAGTTATTGCTCCATTTTTAAAAACTAATGGTCATGACGAGAAATGTTGGAGGACACATCACTTTATGTACCTCCAAAAATGACATTTTCAGCCTCTGTCAGCATCCTAGCTTTTTAATATAGATGCTTGTTTAAGAGCAAATACACAGATGATTGGTATGGACTTTAAGATTATCAATAAGTTACTTTACAGCCAATCAGTATCAAGCACTGGGACAAAAATAAAGATAGATTTCATCAAATCAAATGTGAGAATCATTTATCAGACTCGCTAAAATACACAATCTATTCACTTATGTGCAAAACAGTCAAAGGATAAGTCATTTTAAAGATAAATATGGGAATATTTCAAGAATTTTTAAGTTTTAAAATCATACCTTTTTAGATTTTATATGCAATAATATAAACTATGGACGTCAGGTAAAGGTAAGTCAAAGCCCAAAATCAGAAAACCAACATTGGGTTGTCTGCACGGCAACTTCCACATACATGTCTAATCTGGACCTGATTTTTTATTCTGAAATGAGTGTTCATATTATATAAAAAGTCGGAATTATTTTGTTTTTAGACACATTCAACTTTATTCCTATTTCTACTCATCAGTAATCATCTTTGACCAGGAGCACTGATTCCATACTAAGTCCCCTAAGTTACACGTTATCAACAATAATAATAATAACCACATTGCCGCAATCATTTAAGAGATAAAAACGGAAAAATAAATATTCCTACTCATGTAGAAGCTCCTTCAACTGCTCTGTTTTAACAATATCCTTTTAAAATCTTCACTCCAGCAGCTAAATCTCAACACACAAAGACACAAAGCTTAGATTTTAGCTGAACTGAATAGCACAGATATGATCCTACTCCTATTGTTCTCCTTACCTATAGGCCTCTGCATTAGAATCTAAAAATCCAAGAGCACAGTGGAAGCATGCAGGGTTAAGTAATTCTGCACCACTGAGAAAGACATTTGATTTCATTTGTAGTGTGTCTTACAGTGGGCGGAGGTGAGCCCACCTTTGGCTGCAGGAGGAGTGAAGCGGCAAGCATATCTAGTGTTCGGAGACACAAAATTGACAATGCATTTATCTTTGAATAATGTAAATGTCCTGAGAATACGGTGGCAGTGGTCCTGGTGTGTCCACTGAGGGCGCGGGGCTGTCAGACTCAGAGCTCTCTGGCCCTGCTGCAGCATAATGTGGCCTCCGGCTCCCCTGGAGCATCCCGCTGTTCTGCTCTACCTGCCTCAGGCCCTCATTCCTGCCTCGGCGCACTGCACTAGCTCCCCACTTAATTTACACTCTGGTAGGACAGGGAGTTAATGCAGAAAAGCCTGCCAGGAGGACCCCTATCAGCTCTCCCTATTTAAAAGGCAAGGTGAATAGAGGTGTGTAGGTAATGGTATTTTTCTGGCACATCATGTCTGATCTGTGGATTAACGTCATTTCTGTTTATCTAAATAAAATCACTGATGAGAATTACATCAGTGTTTGAACAGTTTCTATTATTTTAAGTAGCTGGCATAACATAAGTGGTTCTATGAATACTGTGAGGCATTGTGTCCAAGAAATGTGCAGCTTGGTGACTAAAACATGTTTTGTTTAAAATGGATGGTTCCTGGCAGGCTGACAGTGCTGTTCAGTGAGGCAAAGTGCCAGTAAATTGTTTGTCTTCTGCAGTGCTGCCCTATAATTCTTCTGGGATTCAATGGCATTGTGTATGCCAAAGAGAATAATGATAGATGGGATAAAATCAAACTAGAGGATTTTGGGATGCACTCTGACCACCAGGCATAATCTGAATACATCTGAGTCCCCTGGAACAGCACTTGACCATGTTATCTTGTGTTTACCTGCATCCTCTATGTCTGAGGTGGAACAACTTCTTTTACAGACTTTTAGATGTTGTGCTTTGTAACTAATGATTAATTCACATTTTGATGTTGCATTTATAGGCCGTACTGAGAGAATTACACATCCTGTATATTTACGCATTAAAAGTCATTTCTATGTGCTGCAGCTGCTCTAGACAACACTGTACATGCCGGATGCACCCATCCATGTTTTTCCTGTATTAAGTTCTGGCTTGTAATGTCTCCAGATCTGAGGCGTAAATGTAAATGTGCAATCTGCCTGTTCAACTGTCCTGTTGGCCCAACAACAGCAGCACGTCCCCATCTGTTCTCTCTCTGGAGTGCCCAGACAATACATTTCTCCCGCCAGACCTTCCCATTTGCAGGAGCAGAGGTTCCCCGACCATTTCTAAGGTTACAGGCAGGGTAAGTACTTCCACCGTGTGCTCACAGTTCTTTGATCGGAACTGGTTGCTCCTTATCTGCAGATGGAGAAGGGGCTACATTTTGATGCTGAGTAATATTTAAATGTGCCGTCCTTGGCTTCGAGGCCCTTTTGTTGCTGTTGCTGCAGTTCCACAGGATGGGTGCAGTGAAATAGAAGCGTGGCTGTCAGTGGAGTGTGATTTGTTGCAAGCCCAGCCTTGCCAACTGTGAGGCACTGAGGTGTGACCACCGAGATGCCTAACATCTCCTGTTGCCTCAGGGCCAGCCAGTCAATTACACAATACTGTCTACCCTGAGCAACGATATGTGACAATAATGGACCACAGGCAAAGAGGACACATATCTCACAACTGGTAATACCAACACTTACATCATTTTTATAGCATCCTATAGTGCTGGGCAATCTGGCAGAAGACAATATTTGAGGGAAAATCACACTCCGAATGATAGTTTTTTTTATATATATATCTCTTAAGAAAATGTCACAATCCAAATATGGTGAGTTTTAGAAATTTTAGGCTGCTGTGTGGCTGTGTCATATGATTGAACACTTAAATAGCTGAAAAAATCCTAAAAATAAACAATTAATGAAACAAATATGAGTCCACATTTTCCTGCCTTACACATCTGTGATACCTGCAGTGTTTTAAGGACGTATATGAACAATTTTATCATAGAAGTCGACCAATAGTGGATGTTTAAAGGCAGATATTATGAAAGTATGGAGCAGAATAAGGCTAATATTTATGCTGCATCATTTGTTATTCTTAACGTTATTTCTACAGTTCTGTGAGGAAAACCAGGCATCTTTTTTTTTTTCTTTTTTTAAATTTGAGTCTATTTTTATACAAATATATTTATTCTATGAGCATGAGAAAGCCGAATGGGGCCAAATTCCTTGTTTATGTGCAGTAACCAATGTATTCTTCCTCAAAAAGTTGAATGACAATATATTATACTGTGTGACATTAACTATGTTTCAAACCAGATTAAACAGTTGAAAGGAAGCTCTGTGTTAAAGGAAAACACTTTAATAAATGAATCTAAATGTCACATTTTTGAGACGTCAAACCCACCATTAACGAGATGAAAAAGAATCCAGTATTTTCAGTGAAGAAGCCCAAAATTGGCCATTTCTGTCAAAATATATGATCTGTAAAACATTCTATTACTGCTGATTAACCAGCAAAACCCATGTCTTTGTCATAGTTAATGAGAAATATTTTTACACATACAATTACAGTCATAATTGCAGAAAAGATTACCCTAACATTTAGATAGTTGCTTGGGGAAAACACCTGTGAAAGCTACGTACGGGTTCAGATAACAGACCAGGGAGTCATTATATCACAGTAATTCTACATGCAACACAAACTACTGTGGGTTAAAGTGGATTAACTGAACAATCACTGTGAACAAACACCATAAATTCACTATTCTACAAATATTAGCTTTACAGACAAATTATTTATATATTTTAATTACAAGGGGAGTTGGTTGAGTTTAAAAGGATAAAAATAGTGGGAATTTAGTATAATATTATTATTTATTTAATCCATATACATCCCCTCTGATACGCAGATCACTTGCTAAATTAAAATCACCCTTAATATACAGATTAATCATCCATTCCTAATCACGTACTATCATCACCTTCAACAGTCATAGGTGAAAATGCATGCTTTTATGTGTGAATATAGTACCATCCTGTAGTATCTATTAACATACATTTTTAAAACGTGCATATATTTTAACAGTTAATCGCAGAAAAGTAAACATTTTTGACTAATTGAGGACTTCAACTGTTTATGAAGACCATGTGTGGGAAACTCCAAGAGGGTCCTCGTTCAAAGGGACCTGCCTCTCCTTTGTGAAGCGCTTTATCGTGTGGATGCAGATGTGCTTTTTGTTGGAACCTTGCACCTCATCCATTACCCTCGGCCTGCCAGAGAGATAGTGGAGAGTGAATCCATTCAAAAGGACCTTGACAGAGCGTGCTGCTCAAGTGAACTTTCCATGAACTAGGCTCAAAAGCAGAATCCATGCATCAAAAAAATAAGTAATTTCTCTTTGCTGCTCTGGCCTGTGTTTCATACAGATTGCTACTTTCAACACGTCTGGCATCCTCATGTATCAATCTGTCAATCTGATATTCGTTTGAGCACTGTATCTGTCTCTGAAGATTCAATCAGGTTGAGAGTAAGAGTGAGCTGGGAATTTTGTGACTACCTTGTCTTGTTGAATCAAGATTTCACCGCTGAGTCTGTATGTAGAGGTGAAAGTAGATAGGCTTGAAAAATGTTCCTACAATGATACAGTTTCCCCAGTGCTGCTAAGACAACACCTATGCAATTTCTACGTGTATAAATTATGATTAAAATTCAGTCATTTTACATCATTGTTATACATCAATTGTATGTAAATGTTCAGAAGGAAAAATACTCATTAAATTAAAAGAAAAACAGCAAAAAAACCTAAAACATATTGTTGTATAGTTGTACTGAAAATGACAAATTTTTAGATTAATTAAATTAATTATTAATTTTCCTTGATTTCATTTTACATATGGGTGGCATATACTAGAAACTAGAGCATTAGAGGTTCATTGTGTGTAATTCAGTGGCATTTACTAGTAAAGTTGCTCATTGGAGCCAAATGAATACCCTAATGACAACTACTAAAAACAGAAAATTGAAATGCACTCTGTAGATTAACTGTTTGTTTCAACTGCTCTGATTATTTTAGTTAAAGTAAAAATAAATTTGGTCTACACTCAGATATTTAGGTGATGGTATAATGCACCTTTACACTGGAAGACATTCATTATAAAATGGAAAGAAAAAGAACAAAGTTACATAATGAGGAGGAAAGTCGAAATCTACTAAAGATGACATTTTACACAGATATGGACTAAGGCAGAAGAAGGAAGAAGTAGTTTATTTATTTATTTATTTTTCAAAGGATTTTAATCTTTTTAATGCAAGTGCTTTGCTCTGACATGTGTTCACAGTACTGCAAAGGCACAATCAGTGTATTCACTTTAACAGCCTAAGGTTATTGTTGTTATTTTTCAGAAACACAAACAAGCCCTATTGCCCTATTTGAGATGGAGAATAGTGTCAGTCAGACAGTGTTGGTGTAACAGTAAAAAAGTGTGGATTATACTTTACCAGGTAAGATATTAAGGAAACATTTGTTATTTATATATATTTTTTCTATATTTATTTTATTACAATGTTAGCCAGCAAATGCCTGAAAACACTTATAGAAGGAAGGAACTGATTAGAAATAAAAACAGAACCAACATAGGGTTTTAGCTTTTTTTTTTTTTTAATTTTATGACAGTTTCCAGTCTGTAGCTCCAGCAGATGAGAAAAACAGGTAAAATTCCAGTTGGATTTAGCAGGCTTTACTCTGATGTAAAAAAAAAAAAAAAAAGGACTGTTTTGAATTTGGCTGCATTTAACGGTTGTAGCTTTTGAAACTGGAGGGGTGAGAGTTTTATAAATTAGAGTGGATCAATGGATGCTCCACTAAATATGGAATAATATTCGTTTGACCAGAAAGTAGAAAAGATAATGAAGTGTTTGTACAGTTTAATGGTTGAACGATGGGACTGTGCCGAGTTTATGACAGATTCAGCAATGTGGCATTAGTAACAAAACTGTTATTTTCAGGGTGATGCATGAATGAAAACAACAATCTCTCTGTTTGTAGTCTAACATTTACAATTTTAGAAATTTTTTTTTTTTTGTGAAAGTTCTTAACAAGTAATTAAATGTTGTCTGTTCAAGGTGTTACATTTCCTGCACATAAAAGGGCTCATATTTATCTAAACCCACTTTTATTACTCTTTGGTTCATTTATTTGTGTATTTGGACCCCAATAGTTCATAAAGTTTGAATCTGAACCTTCCAGATGCTGCAAAGTTATCTTTATATTAAGTAAGTTTGAGTGAATCTCTACAACCTGTTTCATGTTACATCATGACATTTGCCCATATATGGTCAAGACTTCTGATGAACATTTCTCTGAGTTCGACATAATTGTTTATCAGCAGCAGCTGTTGTTTTATAAACTGAAAATATGTCCAAACTTTGAGCAGATTACCTAAAATGTTCAGTTGTTGGTTGAACAGAGCAGTACGTCAATAACCTAGAGGGGGTGGGGTGTGAAGTGGCTCATTTCCATTTAAAGGGCCAGCGCTCCAAATGATCTTTCCTGTGTCATTACTTAAATAGCTTTGAAGATGGACCTGTGGAGTTGAATTAATAAAGAATTCAGATGCAAGCTGAGTATTTACAGTTTATGTAGACCACAGGGAAATGTGTTAAATGTGTATAAATGCATTTAATTTAAAAATGTTAAATATCACTACTTTAAATAAAGGTTTGTGGCAGAACTAACAAAAACACTAAACAAATATGCATCAAAAAGGGTTCTAAAAAAAAAAAAAAAAATCAAAACTACAGACAAGAAATTAAAAAAAAGTCCTTCAATTCACAAAACCAAAGATGAAAACAAATAAACACAATGCTGTTCTTTCTTTTTACAGGTAATCCACCACATTGAACCGGAACAGCCTCCTTAAACCCACACCCACTCAGGACAATCACCCTCAGCTGTGGCATCCACTCACACCTGATTAACAGAACCTGAAGGCAGGATCAAGTTCTGGAAAGATGCACGTTTGTTTAGATCAGATCATGTTTAAATCAATGATACACTGTAACTTGGATAGAATTCATGTCACTGTTTCTCATGAATTTGGAATTATTTCATCTTCAGACACATTCCTGCTTCTACACATCAGTATACACCTTCGACCAGGTACAATGATTAGATACTGAGTCTGTTACACTTCATCTACTGAGGATAAATCACATTGTAATGATCATTTCATGAGAAAATGTACAAATGTTTGTATCTAACGTTATCAGCTTAACTGTATTTATCAGTTACACTTAGTTAAGTAGGTTAATTTATTTACATGTTCATTTCTTTGACTCAGATATTCAGTTCAGGTATAGCATCAAAATTTAAGGCCGCAAAACATTTGACCTTAAGAGATCACAGTGGACAGATTTCTTTGTTTTGGATGTTTGACGGGGATGTGTTGAGTTGGTTATCTGAAAATAAAATATATACTTTGGCAAGATTTGTGGGGAAGGTATAAAGACAGACAAAGAACTCTACATCCTGAACTACAATGACCTTGTTCATGTAACTGTTATTGGGATGAGTGTAGGCTTTATATCCTGTTTGGAAATGATTGTCTCATGTAAGTGTATGACTTCATTGATTGATTGATTGATTCATTCTACTAATTGCTGTATCTCAAGATGTTCACAGATTTCCTTCAGAATTGAATTGAGGTATCATTGAATTATTGTCTCAATTTAAAAAAAACAAACAATTTCCATAGTCAGGGAATGGTAACTTGTTTTGGGGCACATAGACCTGAACCTTTATTTTGTTGATAATTCTTATGTTAATCAAACACACTATATAAATGAATGTTCCTTTCAGCTTTTCCCATCAGGGGTTGCCACAGCATAGTTTGTTTTTTTTAAAATTGGATGCCCTTCCTGACACAACCTTCTGTATTTATCCAAGACAATGACTGGCATCTTGTGGCTACAGGTATAGGGATAACCTTTCCAACGGGCCACCTGGGTTTTGAACCGGCAATCTTCCGCACCAAAGCCAGTAGCGTTATCTACTAGGCTACCCAGTCCCTATGACACACACAGTAATAATAATAATTTCGTATCACCTATAAAAACGGTTTTTGTTTTGGTTTAAGTCCGTGTGGAATCTCAAAGTGTGTACCTCATTACATTTTTTTTAATCCAAAAAAATAAAAAGGAAACTGAGAGTTTGACATTTGAAGTTGCCAGCAAACAAAAGGCTTTTTTGCCTCCTCGGTAATGGTGCTGAAGCTGTGGCACTATCGACATAGACCTTGGGTTGCTATATGAAAAGTCAGTGGACACAATTTAATTTCTGTCAGCAGTCAGGCTCCACAACTGCAATGGATTTCTTTTATGCCCTAACCTCTGACTCTCACTGAGCATGTGTGTGAGCTGAAAACACAGTTTCTGCCCAGCCCTTTCCTCTATTCCACACACTGCCTCTGCCCTTAAGGTGCATTTCATCCACATAGAAAATGAAGTTATATCTGAACTTCGACCAATAGTCTCGCTCGCCTGGGGAAAAGCACGGTAAGGAGCTCGCCTTGGTATGACCAAGCAGCACAGATCGCACAGGGCTTCACAGGTCCATAAATCTCCCTCCATTCAACAGAAGCTCTAATGTCTGCATACGGAAGCATCTTCTGGATTAAAGCTGTTTACTTCCCTTGATATTACATTCAGTCTTAATCATGTTGCTATATTAACCCATAAAGACCCAGTGATACTTTTGCGACAGTTCCCAAATTACTTTTTCTCTATATTTAACCTTTCAGAGGTGATTTATCACCATTTATTGTGTTATTTTCCTCTATATTTGGCTTTTTTTTTGTGCGTAAATCTGGTATTTTCCTATATTTAATTTACTGATCATGTAGATATTCATAAAAACTCTGATTAATGTTAGAGTTATTGCATCAGAAACAGAGAAAACTAAAGAAAAAGTGACTCCTTCAGTGAAATATCAATAGTTGAACATATAAACGAGTGTCTCCAGCTGCTGTCATTTATCAAACTCTATGGGTTTTAATGGTGAATCAGTGTTGTAGCAGATGATGGTGTTTCCATGGTAACTATGGAGAACTGATGACCATGAAAAGATGATAGACTGTATTTTGCACCAATTATTTACATGAACTGATAGAATTAATGGATCAACAGGTATTAAACATTTAATATCAGTAGATGGAATTGGTTGCCGGTGGCTGTTTAGGTCTTTATGGGTCAAAGGTTATGTTTCTTTAAGCTGTAAATGTTTCAAACTATCTGCTTTCACAAAGATCCCACATGATGTAAATTCAGCAAACCCCTTGTCCTAAAGCAGTCCATTGAAGACAAGATTATCTCTCTGTTTTTTGACAACCTGAGTGCAGTAAGTCTTGAAAATGTGCCTGTTTCTGTTCCTAATGGTATGTAGCAGAGCAGTGTGTTCAGGGCACTTTTGCTTATAGTGACTGACAGCACTTTAGTCAGGTCTGACTGACAGGAAAATAAATGATGTGATTTTCTTCTTGAGAAGTGCTGACATTAGACTTCTTTAGTCAGGGGTTGTAGGAATGCGATTTTCTACTAATGTGACTCGTGTTCAGAGCTGTTTCCTCATAGTCTGAGTCTGTGCACAAAGCAACACCACATGATATTTCGTCTGATTGAGCATAACTATATCACAGACCGTGTATTTACAATCTGACCATATCTCCTATAGAGTCCAGAGAGTGTGTGCTTTTCATATTCGACATGTAAATTCAACAAAATATGATGAAAAATAGTAACAACAGTTCAAGTTTAAGGCTGGGTTGTGCTTAAATTCAATCAAATCATGGGGTTTATTCCTAAAAAAATATGAAGGTAATTAATTTATGTGTAGAAATAAAGCTTGAAAATCTGCTTTCAACCTTTTTCACACCCATGAACATTAGACAAATCATAACCCAAATGTTGTAGTTGCATATTTATTGAAATCATAAATTCACATCATTTCATTCTTCAATAAGGATTCACTAACATTACAGGAGTTATTGTTGTATGGATGAGGGAAGTACAGAGTTCAGGACTTTTCAGGTTCATACAGTAAAAGGGATTTAGTGGGGGTCATATTGTGGTTTACTTTAAAGTTACTGTATTTATTTTTCTGACTCACTTAAATAGTGAGTCATTACCTGTCACAATAAAAGCCCTAAACGTACTGAAAACACAAACAGCTTCCAGTTCCACTCATATTGCATTCAGTGACTTATATTCATGTTATAATAATATGTTGTGTAAAACAGATTAAGCCTAAATTTTAACCTTGATCAACAAAAAAAAAAGCACCTTGCATTGAGCAAATCACCAATTTCTGTGAATCCTCACATGATTTTACTGCAGAAATGGTCCATACTATGAACTTAAATATTAATATACACGGATTCACCACATTTTACATACTTTTTGGAGTTAAATCAGGCCCTGTTATATTTCAGTGCCCCTCATTAAGTACTGCCAGTGCTTTAAATTAACCATCAAAAATTTAATAATCATGTATCTGAGAGAAAATGTTGTTATAATGATCTTATTGTATTTCCTAATAACCCTAGAGGTATGGTGAGGCTGTAGCACCAGGTTAGAAACTATACTTTTGATAGAAATATTAACGTGAACATTGAGATCACACATTTGGTTTGCAAAATATAAAATGGGTTGCTGCATGATTATTAGATTTGTGTGTGATTGTGGAAACAAGAACATATCCAAATACTGAAAAGCTGAAGGGGAGGGGGAGGGGCACTGTTTGATAATCTCACCACAACATAAATATAAGTCATGAATCTTGAGCAAAAATCAAACCTTTACAACATTACAAAAAAAAAAATAATAATAATAAAATTTATTGCCATAACAACAATGATGAAATATATCTCATGGTGATATACATCTTACTGAGGTGGTGGCAGATGTTTTTGTTTCACTCTTAATTAAGGTAATAAAATACCTTTATTTACCTCATTGTGTCATTTTCTAGATGAAATTGTCTTATTTTTGGTGTTTCTAAACATTTCCGGTGTATAATTTCCATTTTACAAAGTTACTCTTTCAATATTTAGTTTTTCTATGCATACATTTTGACTGTATTAACAAATTATTACCAGATTTTATCATGTTTTATTATAACTGCAACCACTTTAATGACGTTAAAATCCCCAGTAATGAAGGTTTGTTGTATTGAACTTCTATAGAAAACCCACAGGTGGTATAATTACTTCCTCACACCTATATAATCCTAATCCTGTCATAGGACGTTCACATAATTGATGCCACTGATGATCAACATACACTGTGTAAATGACTACAGTATTTACAAACTGGGAGCAATAACGCAGGATTTACTGCGGTGCTGCGAAATCTCATTAATGGCATGTTGCTAACCTTTTCTCATCCCATCATAAATCACACCACCTGCCAGTGGGATGTTGCCTCACACACAGCTATTACAACCGCCCCCATTTGGTGGCTTTTATTTTAAATGTCTACATTGCGGGAAAGTCACATATGTAGTCACATCCATTTGCTGTTCCTCATGATTTCCTCCGTCTTCCTGTGTCTCCTCTCTCGGTCCTTTGCGGTTATGTCCAGCTGGTCGTCACGTGTTGTGGGAGAGCCACCTAAGAGATGGTATACTCTCTCAGATCATTTGTCTTAATTAAAATTTAATGAAATGTGGCTCTCTTTACTATTGTGTCTTGCAGCTCATAAATGAAACATTGTATTTTGCAGCATTACCCACACAGTGCTCCATACATTTACCTGCTGCAAATAGTAAATCCAGTATAGTCGTATAAGAGCTCAATCAATACCTGAATGAAATGAAAACGCTGCGGGCCTTATTTACTGAACCTTTCAATGTCATAGGATATTTGTTTTTAAGCATTTGCATTTATACACTGTGGATGTGGTGTTATTTGAGAAATGCTTCATGGATATTGTCCCAGACATCTAATAACCACTCCTGTTGCCTCACAATGTTCACTTGATAGTTTTTTCAATATACGTGCCAGGAACAAACTGTTGGTATGTAACAGACATTTTGGCTTGTCACAGCAGTAGAAACACAGGTGATCCTAACCACATCAGTGATGGATCTGCTCCATTTAAGTGTCCCAGAAAGGCATGGCAGTGAATCAGCATGCACAAACCAGAGCCCTGGAACCGATGCACCTACATGGAACGCAGCCATTGAGAATTAAAGTATTTACACCTGTGCATTTTCGGCTGAATATCAAAATGTCCTCAGTGGAAAAGGTCCCGATACGCCACGCTAGGTAAACCCTCTTCATCACTTTCTGCATGTAAGATTATAAATTCTTTAGCAGGGGTGTCAAGGGTGTCATATTGGTTCAGTTCAATACAACCTGAAGTGGGCTGGATCATTAAAATAATAACATAATAATATATAAATTATATAAATTCCACAATTATATGTGCAATTTGTCCATACATTTGCTATACAAATAAAGTTTATTATTATTATTATTATTATTATTATTAATAATTTCTATGTTTTAGTGTGAAAAAAGTAAATAGTATTATTCAAATATTTACAAAAAAACATGAGGAAAAACATGAACAACCATAAACATAAAGACATTTGCTAAGAAAAAAGTGCAATTTTTACAATTTATGCAATTATTTGGCCCCAGTTCCTCATTTTCACATGTTCGTTACAACGTACAGATCACAGTCAATCTACAAATACACAAAATATTTAATAACAGGTAGAATATTTGTACAATTACACACTTAATTATCTTCAGTTGTTTTTTTTTTTTGGTTGTTCATATTTGTTGAGGTTAACATTTTTTTGTAAAAAGGCTAGTCTGTAAATGTAAACATTTTCATGTAATTTAACTTTTTTTTTACACTAAAAAAGAGGAAAATGGTGGTTTTCATTATTCATAGTTTATTATGATAGCGTTTTATTGGTCTGACCCACTTTAGATTGCATTGACCTAAAATTATTTTAATATCTTTGATTGTTAATATCTTCAGTGTAATTTTTGTGTTTAACTAAGTCATCCCTCAGGCCGGATTGGATCCTTTGGCGGGTTGGTTTTGGCCCCCGGGCCGCATATTTGACACCCCTGATCTATAACCTTAGAGTTGGAATTATTACAAACTATTACATCAACCATTTGTCTCAAAATCTCATCTTAGTAACTTTAATTTCCATTGTGTTAGGATTTAGAGTCAGTTCATTTCAATGTATTTGTTTTCATAAACCTTAGTGTTTTTATAAGCAGTAATTCTTCTTGAATAGGTTATATAAATTTGATTACTGGAGTGTTTTTGCAGTTATCATACCAAATACAGATGTTAGCTGTTGCTAGCAAAACAAAAGACTTTACTAACTGTTTATACGTGGTGTGATTACACCCATTCCAGCCTGGCATCACATTCACCAAACCTCTGAGATCCTGCTAATTTTCCTCTACTTTGTCTCCTTTTCCTCATTTTTCTCCGCAGACACTTTGGCTCACAAAGGCAGTAAAGCACAGGTGTTACTTATTTCACTAAGTGAGGCTCTCTTCAATTAATTTGACCCAGGAGACCTTTCCATTGAACCAGAATGCACAGTTCCAAGTCCCGAAACTGATTCATGTGAATGGGATGCAGCCATTTGTAATGACTGAAATCACACCTTTGTGTTTTAAACTAGAATTATGTAAAAATAAAAAATAAAAAAAAAAGTCTGATGTGAAAAATATGTTGGTGGAAAACTCTGAGTATAAATAAAGCTGAAATCTACTGCTGCTAAAAGTTGGAACAATGCTGTTTTCAGACACATTCCTCTTTTTATTCCTGTGTATACACATAACTAATGACCTTTGATCACTTACAATGATTACATACTGAGCCCTACTTACATGTTATTTATCAAGAATAAATCACACCATCACAATCATTTCCTGAGAGGACGTAAAAATATTCTATTACAACTTTATGGGCAACAGTTTATATCAACATCTCAGATTATTACAAAACTAATGAATACTCTGTATACGCACACAACATTCCAGGTTACTGCTTCATGGTACACTAAAAAATTCAGTCAACAACATTTTTTACAGTATTTAAGCATTATGTCATTGTCAAACTGTGTGTTTTGAGCTACACCCACAACTATGAAGGTAACATCTGAACATGTAACATTAGAACTCAGCATGCTACTAGCCTACACTTATGTTGAAATTAAAATATGTAAATTAAGTAAATTAATATTTTTATTCTGAATATAATGATATTCTGTCATATTCTGTATTCTGAATATGGCGCTTTTACAAAAGGGTCGTTTTGTGATTCAGACATGTGGGATATGCAGATATTATTTCAGATTTATGAGGATTCTTTGGACGTGTATTCAGTACATTTGGTCATTGTTTTACTACTACACACAGCTGTTGTTTATGGTTAACTAGGGTAAAGACAAAGATCCTCTGATAGAGATGGATGCTCCACACAAACGTCCACATCTCCAGTTGGAAATGGAAACACACCTTCTGTTCAGTATTATGATAGAGGATATCAGTATATGCAAATAAGGTAAAGCTAACCGTTATGGATCCAACGGTAAATCAGCAAGGAGACTGTATTAAAGTTTTCCAAATGGGTTTTATTTACCCAACAAAAGTCTTAAAAATGACACATAACTGGTCCAAGAACAGAAAAAACTGCCCCCATAATGAAACAGGACAAATATATACTGGCTTTAGCCAAACCATAGAACACAAAGGGGAAAACTAAATGGAGACTCTAATACAACTGAATACAACGACATTTATATTAGCGCTGGGAATATTAACACGTTAATCGCGATTAGATTAATGTAAATTGTGATCGTGAATATTTTTTTTAATCGCAATCAGAGTTTTCCAGCATTTTCCGCACTTCTCCCATCCACATGCAGCTCCTCTGGTTGTATTAATTAAACTCATTGT
>JAPSES010000019.1:6697225-6709268 GCA_029822895.1 Maxillicosta whitleyi | reverse complement strand
AGATTAATCACGATTAACTATGAAATTTCTGAGATTAGTTGCGATCAAGAAAATTAATCTTTTGACAGCCCTAATTTAAATTAAACCCAAAATCCCCCATGATGTCATTGTCAATGGAACAGTCCTAATGAAGGCAGGACTATTAAAGGCTGCTGAACCCTTTGACACACCTTTTACCCCATGAGGAAGGACTCCACCACACGGTAACTTTCATCAAACACCCATAACAGTGTAAGATTGAAACACAAAATTAAGCAAACTGTATGTGAAGTGATTAGATATGTGTTTGTAACTGAAATGATAAGGTGGCGATGATTAGACTAAACAACTAAAAATGAGAATATAGTGTGTAAATGATAAACTAATGAGGTGGATATGTGGTCAAACTGTCTCAGTGTGGCTGGAACCATCAAATTCCCATATTCATGTTCATTTTTACTAAACTTCCAAATATTATTGTGCACATGAAAATAGTTGCTGTTAATTTTCCTAATTTTGTATACGTCACTGTTGATCTTAATTGTGAAGCAGGACTCAAGCTCAGAGGAGATAACTATTAGACCTGAGGACTATCAAACTATGGGGAGAAAGCAAAAGGATCACAGCTCCAAGAAGGTCGAGCATCTTTTCTAAAACAGCAACACTCTTAAGTACCAACAGCCACAGTAACCGCCTCCTTCCTTTTAGCTGAGATGTGTGTTTTTGTGTTTTTTCTGTATCATAGAAGTTGAATTGTTCTCACTAGAAACATGAAACAAAGGCGCACAGGAGGAGCTGTAACATTTCGCTGAAAGCTACAGTTTTTTTCTTCAACATTACTGAGACAAACCTCAAATGAAAGCGGTAAACTCTGGTACTCTTAACAGCTTTGGGTCCAACCTTGCAGAAGTAGCTTTCACAATTACATCGATCATTAAAGGAGCATTAAGGTATCAAAAGTAGATCAGCTGGTTGGCTTTGGAATGGATGTACGCCTGCATCGGTGTGTGAATATCAGTATTCGGGCTGTAAGATGCTTCTTCCACAGTGTAATCCTGCTGTGTTAACAATGACAGTGTCTCAGCTGCATCATTAAAGTGACAAAACCTTTCATTATTACCCCGCCCCCTGAAGAGGAGACAAGGGGGATTGTTTTTGGTTCAGTTTGTTTGTTAACTGTCTGGCAGAAAAACTGTTGGTTGAATTCATACCGAATTAATTTATAGATAGACATCTCATAAAATTTGGGAAAAAGTAGGTCAAAGTTATACATTTTTACAAATGTTTACATTTTTTCCCACCATTTACTTTTAATGGGCGAAATTTCAAATGTCTGTAGCAGCAAAACAATTGGGTGAATTCATATGAAATTTGGTTTATAGATTGCCAGTGACACGGAAGATGCAATGGCCTTTCCCTTATTTACTGATAATGGGAGAAATTTCACATGTCTGTAGCAGCAAAACTATTGGTTGAATTCATACCAAATTGACTTTGTAGGTTGCTTTTGAAACGGAATAGATCTTGTTACATTTTGGGAAGGTAGGTAGGTCAAAGTTAACATTTTTTTTTTTTTTTAATGAATTCTTAAAATCTTCCCATTTACTAATAATGGGTGAAATATGTGCAAGGGGTGGGGTTTGTTGTGTCCAGCACCACTTCTTATTTATTCACTTAACTGTGATTTCTTACCTGTTGCCATTTCCAACCTAGATGAGATGTCACCCCATTTTATACAAAATTAATAAAATTTAGGATAACACACATGGATAGATTAAAACACACAATTATGAGGAAAAAAAACCTAGCTCAGGAATAGGATTTGTACTGTTCAGGAGCACAGTATTCTCTACATTGAAACCATATGTTTCCTCAACTGTACCAATGGAACAAAAATTATATTACTTATAGTCTGTGCTGCATGGCTCGCAGGATTAATCGTATTAACAGGGTCATTTTTATGAAAGGGTCTTTTTACAAATGAATCACATCCTCCGGCCAAATTCATATTGAAAACATTGCTTTCAAATTAAATTTACATTATTTTTCATTGTTGAATCCTTGAATTGGTTATTGTTAATGTGATTTTTATACATAGCAATTTATTTGTACAGTAGCTATCATTTCCATCAACATGATACTGTAGAATAATTTCATATCAAAGTCAAACTAATCTTTATAAATGTTTTTCTTAACTAATTCCAGATGTTTATGTAGTAACACTCCCTCTCACTGAGCCATATTTTAATTCACTCCTGTATCACTTGAGATGATGAATTCTGCGATGGAAGAACTTTTATGAGGTGAATATTAGAGGTAGGGGTGCTTAAAGATGATTAAGAGCGACCTAATGTCTTTAATCCCCACCTCTTTCTAATACTGGGCTATTACCTTCAACCCAATGTTCTTGTCTTACAGCCTTAAACACAAATTAACTAAACTAACCCTGACCTCGTCTCCTTGTTCATGCTGTTATCTGCAGACCGCAGATCTTCAGTATACAAGGTAATTCACAGAGCGTGGCCATCATGTTTGGGCTAAGGTTTTTTTGTTTTTTTTTTAGATTACATCACTATTTCTTTTTATGAGTTTGATTTAGTCAATAGAAATCACACATTATTTGAAAACTTCGAAAACACTGAAAATTCAGAGTAATCTGGCTATTGAAGCCTATGTACAATCATATGGAGGATGAGCAGGTTAACACTTGTCTGTTATAGTTTGATAAATATTAGGAAAAAATGACAATATTCTTAAAATCCAACCATAGTATGTTATTTTTTTTATATGCTTTGCATGTGAAACTGCTGTTTTGACCAAGGGTGAAGAGATCTTTAATGGGACTTTACTGGCTAAATTTAAAAAAAAGTAACCTAATCCACAAACGCACCTTTATATTTCAATGATTGCACAAATGCAACAGGTGTTTTAGACTTAAACCTGTAACCATGTGCTGTAGGTGGGTTCTTGAAAAAGAAAAAGTCCTCAAATTGGCCTTTTGCACAATTTTAACTCTTTGCAGAGACGTTGCATGACATGTCCACTCTGTACTGGCACAGCTAAATCCAACCAAAAGGCACAGTTTCACCTCCATCCTGTCCTGAAATTCTTGGCCCATGATGAAGTGGGAGGAGATTCTCCTTTTATGAGGTGCATCGTTTGTGTCCGAGTTATGTCTTTCTATCTGCAGGAATGACCTCAAGAGGAGACCCTTAGTTCCTTCTTTTCATTTACTTTCAAGAAGGGTGAAGGGTAAAGCCACTGGAATGATGAAACATGGTTAGCCAACTCTCATTGTTTTTAACGGTCGCCTGTATGCATTCACGTTTCTCTTTAACTCTGAGCGCAGGGGGAAATTATAATTAATCTGTTAATGACAGTCGGGGCTGTCATAAGCTCAGGGAGTGTATAATAAATTGCTGTAATAAAAATTAAGATTGCATGCATCATTGAGGCCTTCAGAGGGTTTGTTTAATGTAGTTACAAAAATGGTAGCAGCTGATGTGGCGTCCACTGCTCTACCAGGAGAACGCTAATTTCTGAGTGACACTTAACCTGCTGTAGCTCAACCACAGCTGAGGGAGGTTAGGGGAAACCTAATGAGTTTTTCTGCGTCCCATTTTGAGAACCACTGAACTGGATGGCCTGGTTTGTATCCGAAAGGCAAAAAATATGGGAAGTTGCATTGCTCCATGGAATTTAATTGGATGTTCTGAAAATCAAAATTCACAGAGAAGAATTCATGTGATCAGTGGCTCTGGACAGTGAATAGTCATTGTTTCTAATGGCTCCCACTCTAGACAAATCACCACAAGCTCTGAAAAGTCATGTAAGGGTTAAAGGTTAGATTATTCACTTGTTCCTTTTTCCTCTTAACTGGAACATGAAAGCTGCTGCATCGTGCGCTTCGAGGGCTAAGGCGTAGTTGGAGCAGCAGAGAACTTCCTCCTCTTTGATGAGAGACAAAGCGTCCTCTGTGCTGCAGAGTCCCATTAGAAATGAGCCTGTGACTTTTGCCCCGCGAGAACAAAAGAACAAATCTTAAACTTTGCATTACAGATCACGTAATATTTCAGTCCATGTATGCCTACTGTCAACCTTACAATGATTCATCCAGAAGTCTGAAATCAGCATCTTTTTCTTTCAGGATCTGCAGAACAGAAGCTGGCTGACCAGTTTCCTGTCTAGTCGCTGTAGTCGTCACCTCTTCTGGACCTTTCAACCAGAAATATTTGTCAAGGAGGAGTCTTGGAACCTTATCTCTGGTGGTGTTGTTGGGGACACAAGGGGCCTCGTTCGGGTTTTAGCCTCCGGGCAAGCTGGTATTTTGCACTTGTAGCCTGACACCAGTTGACACAGCACAGTCACCCAGGTCACCCTACAAAAACATTGCTCTCTCTCTGGATGAAGCCACCGAACAATGGACATATTTTTGTTGACAGACAGACTATGGTACTCTAAATTAGACTAAACTCACTTGGCTCACAGAGGAAGACTGTGTTGGGCAATTAGATCCTTCCTGTCCTGCTGTTGAACTTAGCAGAGTCTATGTCTGATAGACAATGATTGAATCTGCAGAGATAATTTGATAAGTAAATTTTTAAAAAATCCATTTGGTGTACTTTTAAATACACAAAAGATCATGAAATATAGAAAGAGATGAAAAAAAAAAACTCCCGAACTGTACACTTTAAAGAAGAGGATTTGTGTTAAAAGGCTGCCACATGCTTTCAAAGCTGTAATCAGAAGTCTGCAGTTGAAACATAAAGCTTTTGAGCTGAATCTAATAGGACCTCAGTGGAAAGCAGACTGCAGCAGTCGATCCTCCGCTGCGATTCATCTCTATTGTTTTGCTGGTTTGTTACCTTTCTTTCAAAGAGCCTATTGCTCCCACGGCTCCCACTGCAATTATCACTCACTCGTCTCTCTCACTTGTCTGATGACACTGTGCTCTTCTTCACCATCAGCCTCTACTGTGCATTTACCTTCTTGCTTGTGCTGTATGAGTCTTATATAAACTTGTTATGCATCACCCACTGGCCATGAAAAATAATTATGGACCAAAAGGAGCAATGGGCTTAATTTCCCAAATTAAGTGAAACTTAATAATACTCGCCTAAATCCTGTCAGTGATTAATGGCTGTGAGAAGACTAGGAAAAAATGTTATGCATATAAAGGTCATCTGCTTTTTATGGTAAATAAACAACAGATTATTTTCTTAACAATATTTCTTTATAAGTAAAGCAGCTATAAAAAGAAACATTTACCATTATTATATGGATGTATGAGTCAGTGGAATGATACAATGATACTATGATATTTGCTGTAATCTCAATTACTTTATGTTTCCTTTAAAGAACATAGAGGAACAAATAAGTGATGTATGCAATATTATATATATATATCTATATATGACCAAGGCAGCGTACCCCTCCTCAGTGGACCATCCACTCTTTCATACATTTAGGGAAAATATAATCATTCTTTTTAATTACTGCACCTAGGCACTCTATTAAAATTCTAATTCACCTCATCCACCTCGATTGATCTGTTCACAGTGGGTGGCTGTGGTGAAATGCACTGTATAATATTCATGCTGGTACGCCTTGGTTGTGCTGTGTGTCAGAAGCCATCTTGCAGCGAATCCCTCACCCACCTTGGAGCGCAGCCTGTGGAACTGATGAGGTGAAGAGCATTGCTCTGCAGCTCCATGCTAGTAATCACGGGACTGAAGAAACACATACATCATCTGCCACACAGGTTGGCATGGCGAGTGAAAAGCCTTCACATCACGTAAGATGTTGGACAAATGATGGCCATACGTGTGTTTGTCTCCTCACAGATGGCTGTGCATCTTCAGTCAGGAAAAAGCTGAGCCTGGCACTTATTCCCCTCCCCCAATCCACTCCTCTCGTTCCCTCTTCCTCTCTCCCTCCATCAGTCTTTTGTAGCATGTCCCTTTTTTGCCTCTCCTCTGCAGGAGGTTTGATATTGGCAACACAGTTAGTGCCCTCCACGGAAATAACAGTGGAAAAGATGACATAAATTATTTGCCAATTGTTTGACACATGCAGGGCATTGTCCTTGCTATAATCATCAGCACTCTGTCACCTGAAGGTATGAACGGTGCCACTGCTGCTTTGTGTCTCCCTGTTAAGCCTCTTGGGCTGTTCAGGGTTCCTGCTCTCTTCAGTAAAACATATACGACGCACCTTTCCTCCGAGCATTGAGGAGGGAGGATGGTGAAATGAATCACATCATGCTTCAAATTACAGCCTTTACACTGGCATTTACAGATGTGTAAAAAAAAACACTACAAAGGCAGTCAGGTGTTTAAACTACAATGCTAATGCAGTTTCACACACATATTTGGCTAATTTTATCCAGCAGCAGCAGTTGATTGAAGATACACTTACAAAATGCAATCATCTTAATGTTGTTGAGGCACTATGAATATTTTAACATGGTACAGGCGTAGTGACCAAATCTCAGGTGAACCTCAGATTCTGATGCTTTTGGGAGGACCAGCTGAACGTTGAATACATTTTTAATTAAAAATTTAATTAAAACATGTACTATGTATGTTATGATCAATTAGCAGGGCTTATAAAGAGATTTACAGCTGGTTGGAACGATGTTATGTTTAGCGTGTTCTTATTGTTGTTATTAGCCTATAATTGGCTTATGTCGGTTGCTTGTTTGGGCTCAAAATGCTGCAACACCACAGTTTAAAATCTTTACTTGTTTGGCAAAACCTACAACCACAACAGATGCTGTGAATCTGTCTGGGCCTGCTCAGCAGTTCACGATCACCAGTGAATGGCAGTGAATAAACCCAGTTTTCTTGTCTTGTTTCCCCAGGCAAGGAAATTATACCCAGCAGTCTACGCAATTTCATTAACAATAGTGGCTGCGTGTGTGTGCCTATTTGTCTGTGTGTCAGAGAGAAAGAGGAAAACTCTGAGAGAAATTTATGCGTATGAGTGTTTGGTTTATTTTCACAAAGCTTGCCAATGTCAGTGTGAAACACATTTTAGTTAACCCATGTAAAGACCATTGTTATTAAATTGTGGATGGTGATGCATTGCAGTTCATATGGTGCATCTACAGTAAACAAGAAGATCTCCAAGTGGTTTGTTTTCAGAAAGCCATGCACGATACATAACACATTATAGTGCATGGATATGAGATATAGCACTGGATCAATACATGATTTAGCTAGATGAAGAATGATGTGCAGCCCTCTACAGGAAAATACAACAACAGACAAAAATGGTCCCTCCTCATGAAAAATGCTCATTATCAATGGGGGAGGTGTTTTGTCTAGATGTAATGAGATACTGTCATGCTGTGGTACAGTGCAGAACAAGCAGAGCCACCCCTATGCAGCCTGTACCATTCTATAATGTCCTTGCCCTTGATCAGTTCCCGCTGCCTTCAATTGCACCGAAACCCATTATAAATTAATCACCTCATCTTGCAATTTGCATAAAACACACACAGCACCATTTCCATTCACCTCTATCTATGAACTGGATTAGGGGAAACTGCATTAAATGGCACATTAAAGAAGAGGAAGCCGATCTGTGGCAAAAGGCGGTAATTCTGTGAATGTGGCAGCAGAGTAATTCCTGTGAGTAGTATAATTAATGTATGCCTCGCAACCATACATGGGGAACAGTTTGGTACATTTGGGATTAAAAAATGAGAGAAATTTCTCCCAGAAGTCTTCCAGTTCCTTGTTATGTTCAGTTATTTAGCATAAAACAAAGTGATCCCACTGCAGTTTCCTTGTTTGGACGCAAATGTAAAATTATACTGCGATTGCAAAGATTTCACAGCCTCATCTTCAGTGTTGATTTTGGCTGCACTAGGCACTAAGATGTGTACCTGATTACTCAAATTAGGACGGATTTGGCCCGGAGTGATGAGGTAATCAGCTGTCCAAAAATGCCTAGCTATTACTCAGACAATGAGAGCCAGTCACGACAATAAACTTCACTGAAGGACTGAAGATTGATCACAGAGTTCTTATTTAGATAAACACGACTCTGAGAAAAAGGCAATTCATCTGATCTGTCCAGGTTTATTTTCCCTGTGAATCAGCAAAAATAGTGTGGCCATCCTTGACTTAGATTATAAAGAAGTGCATAAATCATATAATTACATTGTCAAAACAACATCTGATCTCTGCACACATCCTTTTTTTTACCTATAAAAATACTTTCATCTTTATGCTCTGCTTAGATGGTCTTAATTAATCCAGTTTTCACACTCTCTATGGTCCTTCCAGAATCATAAGCAAAACAGAAACTTTGCATCCAAGGCAAATAATCTGCTGCATTCACAGATGTCTAACCATAGTTTTCATCTACTTTTATTAAACAATCTCAAATAATCCTGACGCTCATTTTCATGCAACATAACAGTTTAAAACAACATAAAACACAACGTGGGTGTACTTTTAATCCACAAAATAGTACTCCTTCACATTATAATGTTGCATTACAGATATAGAATGCATTTAGAATTTGGTGTCTGTGCTCTAAGCTCATCAGTTTCCACAGATATGGTTACACATAGGTCTACAGGTGGATGCTGGAATGATGCAATGCAATTGTTTAAGTTTAACTAGACCATATTTGGAGGGTGTATTTAGTAGATGGTGTATGGAACAAAAAGTGCACAATATAATACAGTCACAGAAAAAATTACTAGACCATCAAAAGTCATCAGAAACAACAGTTATGCAATCAAGTACTAATGCCTGTGTGTGTGTCATGTGACTAAAACAGACAGAAAAGAAAATATGGAATGTCTAAAAGCACTGTTTTTGTCAGTACAATGACATAGATATTGATGTAAGAACTAAAGTGATTTTGGTTTTTATCAAGAAAACCTGGAAAATGGGTAGATATCAGCTCTGAAATTAAACAATTATGAGATATTTTTTGTTGTTATCATTATATTTATCAAAAAAAATCTTACCTTTAGTTGTACCAGGCATTAAAATGAACAAGAAATTGAAGAAAACAAGGGTGGTCTAATATTTTTTTCCGCAACTGTATGTGTATGTAGCAGCAGAGGAAAGAACTGACTCACAGGCGTCACTAAATGTCTGAAATATTAAGCTTACATATTTAAAGACAGAGATCTGGGTTCCTCCCTGCTACTGTTTATAGTCAGATGTATGAGAACAGAGTGAGGTGAGTGTGTAGGCTACTGTTGGTTTTTAAAGAGAGACAACTGTTGCTCATCCACAGTTCAGAGACTCTGGAGGATGTTAACCTAGAAATGAGGGTAGCACATCTTTAAACCATTTTGACTGCAATGATACACATATTTAGCTTTGATTTTAGTGGCATTGTTTTGATAATCTAATGTAATATCACTATATTTATTGGGGTACATAGTATTGCTGATCCTAGACCTGACCAAGTGAATCAACCCCAGATCATAACACTGCCCTCATAGACTTGTACTGTGGGCGCTAGGCATGATGGGTAATCATTTCATTCACTTCTCTTCCCACTCTGGAACAGGGTCAATCTTGACTGATCAGACCACATGACCTTTTTCTATTGAAACCCAGTCCAAACCCAGCTCTGTATCAAACTGATGGTTGAAAATACTCACTGCAAAAGTTAAAGGCTTAAAATGTGCTACAGATTAACTCATAAAGACACAAACAGACACCGGCCTGTCAATCCACTAATCCTATCAATACACGTAAATCATCAGGTCATGCATGAGTTATGACTCATTCGGATGTTCAGAGGCTCCGTAATGAACATGGAAACACAGTCATCTTCTACAACATTGATTCACCAGTAAAACCTATGGAGTTTAATAAATGACAGTGGATGGACACTTAGTTTATGTTCAGTTAATGTTATATTTTGTTAAAGAAGTCACATTTTCTTATTTTTTCTCTGTTTCTGATATTGTCTTAATCAACTTTAATCTGATCTTTTACGAACATTCACATAATCAGTGAATGAAACACAGGAAAATACCTGATTTTCATTGAAAAAATGCAAAAATACAGAGGATAATATGACAATAAATTATGATAAATGGCTTAAGAAAGGTTAAATGGAGAGAAAAAATGTATTTGGGAGCTGTCACAAAAGTAGCACTGGGTGTTTATGTGTTAAACATTATAATCACTGCAATATTTATCGAATGGATGGAACTTATGTATTTGTTCAGTCAAATCCAGATGGAGACAAGTGCTTCTAATACCAAACATTTAGAAAGTTAACATAGCATTTTATCTCATATCTTAAAGCTTTAATCTCTATATTAGACAACTTTAAATCCTTTTCACTGATAATTCCTTTGTCATAAAAGTAATAAAAACAATTGCACTGAGAGCAGTGCAGTTGTGTAATGATCCGACTGTGTATTAGACATCAGGGTTGTAAAGCTGCCTGCCCAACGATCTAGTTTGGCAGTGAGGAGTCCGTATTAACAACACAACAGTAGTTATTCTCCCAGTGCTTTCCTAAATGTCACAGTTTGCATTTGTCAGATTGCAATGTATCACTTAGAGGGGGGTGATGGGAAACCCTCCAAGAGTAACCTTGAATGGCAGCCAATCGGCACGGGACCAGTGGCCTCCCATTCCTCTGCTACACTGCGCTGCACTGGTGCGGCGCTCTACAGTATATTTAAACGCATGCCGACACCCAAGAGGAGTAGAAATAGCACCTGACCCCTTGAAACTGATACCCTCGCAAGCAAGGGAGAGGGGAAATTGTTTAATGAAGATGGATCACGGTGATGGCTTTACATTTCATTTCTTAACAGCGGGCATACGGCTTTATTACAGCCAGTCCTCACCTTTGTCCTCTCCCTCTCAGACGACGCACTCAGGAGGCTCTGTGTGCTCACTTTAGTTTTGGTTTTACTGTTGTTTTGAATGTGTGTGTGCTGTCTGTTGCCTCTTGAATGTGAAAATCTGCCTGCATTGTAGAACTTGCTTAGCTGGCTAGTCAACAGGGAAATGTTGACAATTCAGCCCAGTTCCATCTGGCCACATTCTTCCTGGTCTAGCTGCTCTGTGAGGTCTCCTGTGAAATGATGTCCTCTATCAGCACTGAATGTCACAAACCCTACACCATTATTGCAGAGGAGGATCCCCACAGACCGTAAGGAACGAAAAGGGATTCAACACCTCTTTTGTAGCTCATTTGATGTGCTCCCTCCTCCCTCTTATGTGGGAGGAAAACAGATACATTACATTGGCAGCGTTTAATGCCATTAGACATACAGAAGTGATTATAATGTAAATGACTGTTGGTTTTACGTAACTTATTGACAACAAATCCAACAACTTCTCTTCAGATCAAAACTCATGAAATTGTGAGTATTTACAGTTGACATAGCATGCACTTTATATAACCTCTAAAATAATCATAAAGGAATATTCAGTTTGTAACGTATGATTTCTGATTGTTTTGATTATTTGTTGATAACAAAAGTAAACAATGCAAAGGAGTTAATACTTTATAGAGCGCTCATAAAAAATACCCTGAAAATCCAAATTGTGCATCAATTTCTTCAGTCAAATCCAGATGCAGACGTGCTTCTAATTCAAAATGTTTACAAAGTTAACATAGCATTTTAGTCTTATATCTTAAAGCTTTAATATCTGTATTGGGCAACTTTAAATCCCTTTCACTGATAATTCCTTTGTCATAAAAGTAATAAAAACAATTGTACAGAGAGCAGTGCAGTTGTGTAATGATCCGACTGTGTATTAGACATCAGGGTTGTAAAGCTGCCTGCCCAACGAGCTAGTTTGGCAGCGAGGAGTCTGTATTAACAACACACCAGTAGTTATTTAAAGTTTCAACCTTAGTATGTTGTTGGAAGACAAATCTGGAATTTATTATTTTTTGTTCAGTTTTTCAATGTTTTTTTATTGTAATGTAGAAAATGAAGGTCAGCAAAGTTACCATATTTGGTTACTAAAATAAAGTCTATCTATCTATCTATCTATCTATCTATCTATCTATCTATCTATCTATCTATCTATCTATCTGTCTATCTGTCTGT
>JAPSES010000019.1:6681750-6697125 GCA_029822895.1 Maxillicosta whitleyi | reverse complement strand
GTGTAAAAAAAAAAAAAAAAAAAAAAAGGGGGGGGGGGTCCAAGAAGTGTGTATAAAGAATACACAAAAAGCATCATATTTAGAACATACAGACACCTACTAGGCTTGGCAAGGTTTTGGGGGAAAAAGACCCGAACGGTGCAATATGCGTTTAAACCGCAGTACCCCTATTTAAGACGTTCGCCAAAAAAAATAAAAAATAAATAAAAGCCGAATGCCCGTATGAAACCACGTGGTTCTCTTTCTCGCGAAAGAATATTCTACGGTTAACTTTCTTGTGTTGCGTGTACGATCGACTACTTCCGGTAGCAGTGTTGTTGTGGTGGTGGAGATTTTCCGGAGACGGAGTCGCAGTTAGCAGGTAGCAGCTATCTTTAGTACAGGTAACAAACAAGTTCTAGTTCCGCCACCCTGACTGTACCGAAGATTTACGTGAACGACGTCGACAGGATTGCCGAAGACTGTTCACCTGCACCCCTTTGCAAGCGTGAGAAAGGTTTTAAAGTGTTCATCTTAAGTTACATCTACAACTTTGAAGGTAAGTAACGGTCGGCAGTTGCTAACGTTAACGGTTACCTTAGCAGATAGCATAGTGGCTACTGACCAACCAAAGATTGGTCAGTAGTAGTAGTAGTCAAGATTAACCAAAGATTATGGGATAATTTTACCCTCTCTGATATAACCAATATCAAAACGAGATAATCATTATCCTATATATTTTTTAGTGCTGTAAATTTGTTGTGTTGGTATAATTAGCAGCTGGTTGTGTGTATTTTATCTTTTTGTATTTCCCCTCAGTGTTGAAGAAAGATGCAGTGACAGGTGTAGTGTGTGTGAGGGCGTTATGTTACCCGTCAATGGACAGATCCAAAGCACCTCACAGTTTAAGTTATGACGAGTGTAGCATTATGATAATAGATAAATAGATGTATAAAGTACTCAAGAATAAAAAAAACCCCAAACCAAAACAAAACCCCCCGCAATAAATAAGACTTTTGTGAACCGTGCCACCCTTAATACATACCCATTATCACTTTGAACATCATTACTGACGTTAGTACCGTTTCTTCATGGTACCTTCACTGTTCATGGACAGGTGGACCTTACAGACCCTGTAGACTACATTTGACCCCAGACTGTTGCCTCACTGTCCTCACTGTAACTGTTGCTGTTACTGTCCTGTAATGAATGTGGAAATTACCAAATACAGTCAAATGCCTAATAAAGGTTTAATGATTCACTTATTTTGCAGATGGGTCCCTGCTGCGCCACTTTACTGTCGGTGAGTAAATGAATATTACTGATAATAAAAGCTTATGTATCACTAAGCTTTACTTGTATAATACTGTGTTATTTTAATGATTTGCATTGTCTCACCAATGCATACTGCTCGTTTCACTCTGTTAGGCGTTTACCCTTTTTGCTTACCTTGTGATAACTGTAGTTTTTTTTTTTTTTTTGGTCTATAATTCAACATCTGGCCACAGGGAAAACAGTTGAAAACCAGCTATTTAAGCTAACACAGGTGAATTTGCAGTATTGTTGATGGATGTACAAGGTATAGTAGTTACGAGACATGTTTGTTTGCACATGTTAAAGAATGAACTTTGATAATGAGGCATTTTCTGACCATAATCCATTTGGTTCATAGGGGGTGTAGGTTGCCACCTCACTCACTAATTAAACATATTAAATTTAGTAAAAGCAGTCTCTGAAATAAATATGTCTACATTATTATAATATAATACTTGCCCTGAGTCCTGTAGTTTTTTTTATTGAATTTTAGTTTAATCACGCTTAATTAATTTCTATGGGAAAATTTTTACTTTGTGGTCATGAGGCACTTGTAAAATGAGTCTTTTGAAGAACATGTGATGCAATGCTATGCTCTCATTGGAGGATTATAGATTCACCTCTGGGCTCAATTTCTCCACTCTGGAGCCAATCAGAATTGTTTTAATTTTTGTTTTCCTTTTGTGATTAGATTTGATCTGGGTTGAAAAGTGGCTAGAGTAAGAGTAAGAATACTGCAACTAACAAGGTTTTATTTTTCTTGCTTGGTATTTTTTTGTTTTTGTTTTTATTTTATTTTTACACTGCCCCAGGCAAGGGATATTGTTTGTTTGTTTGTTTTTGTTAACTATTGGTTGAATTCATACCAAATCGGGTAGATTGCTAGTGATGCAGAATAGATGTCATTACATTTTGGGAAAAGTAGGTCAAAGTAAAAAAAAAATTTAGAAATTTTTAAAATGTTTCTTTCCTCCAATTTACTTACAGTATAATGGACAAAATGTCACATATTTATAAAGACAATAATTTTGTTCCAATTTACTTCAAACTTGGCACATGTATAGAGGATGACATCAGCTGGATTGATGCCAAAATAAGATACAATGTGTGAGAGGTGGGGTTTGTTGTGGCCGAAACCACTTGTTTTGCTCTATGTTTTTTTTTTTTTAGGTTTTCTTTTCTTTTTTCTTTTTTTTACAGGCAGACATAAGTTATAATTTTAAGTGATTGAAAACTTGACCCTGTGCACAAGTTCATAAGTACTGTGTTAATTTTATCAGCATCTCTCAGTATCAGCCACTTCTGTGGTAAACTTGCTTATCTGCAGTTCTCATTGATGGAGTAGAACCCACACCTCTGAACCCCAGACCAAAGGTCAAGGGTTCAAATGGACAGCAAGGCCCTCAGGCTGAAAATCTGAACTCTTCTCACCTAAGTTGACAAACTAAAGTGCTTCAGCAGTGCAGTATTTCACTAAAACTGGGCAAACCACCAGTTATATTAAACTTTTTTTTTTTTTTTTTTTTACATCACTTGGAAATTTTAATCCACTTATGGCACGAAACATTTCAATATGTGCAGCAAGAAATTAAATTTAACACCATGGGTAATTCATTTTTGTCCTGTATATAGGAATTTAGATGGACATGGAGGTATGGTGGCTCCTCATAGCGAGTGAATTTTAAATGAAAGTTAATGGAAGTTTTAGTCATCAAAAAACTCCGATCGTGCTCCGGTCATGAACCAAGGGGAGCATTTGTCTGATATAACAAAGATATATGAGTCTCACAGTACACAGCTCGCTGGTCTTAATTAGGTACCGACCATCAAATGGGTATTGTATTATCACACTGGTAAGTGTACCACAACATGCTCACCCCTAACCTTATACATTTATGAATTTCAATATAGCAGGGACACAGAATACTTAGAGGAATAATTAATGCAGGGCTAAATTGAGTTTGAAAAGCCTATGGTTTACTGTGTCATTGGTGCACACTGTCAGGCAATTGCAGAGGCTGAGGGATTGGGAGGGTCAGTGTGTAATGTCCATGCGATGAGTGGTGCTGCTTTACGACTTCCATTTGCTCCAGTGCGGGCAGCCTTCCCACTGGTACTCACTAATGACGCCTCTCTAATGCTGCATGGAAGAGCAGAGGAGGGTAATGTAAGTGGAGATAGGGGAACCACTAGGGTAAAAATTAAAACGCGATAATTGATAATATTTCAATGTAGCTTAACGGAATTGCTCCATAACATGTTCAAGAGGATTATCAATGAATAAATAATTAATACGTACATATATTTCATAATTGAAAGATGTAAGGAAAAGATGCAGTGTAAAATGTATAAAGTAATGTATTATAAAAGAAAACTTCAAGCTGGTTATGAAAAGAAGTTGAAGGCAGTATATGTAGGAGTCAACAGTATCTGTGCTACAGTGAAGATGAATGAGATATTCTGTTTAAGTAAAAGTACTGATATTATATTGTGAAAACACTACTAGTATAAGTTTTGCATTCATAGGCTACTTTAATTAATGTATTAACACATGGCTGCATGACTTCAACTTTATCTGTAATAATGCATCATGTTATATAAGATCATCATATGATATTAGTAGAGATGCGTACAAATAATGGATTGGTCAGTTATTCAAAAAGGGGATTATTTATTTATTTATTTGTTTGTGTGAAGGGCACATGCTAACAATAATGTCATGAATGTAATAGACCGTACTGTATAATCGTCTTAAATTACCTTGATTATATGACCTACAGCAAATAACTACAATGTCCAGATTTGCATTTTCCAACTAATCCAAAAGTGTTTTTAAATAGCGTATTTGGTTTGAAGCTGCAGCTTTTTCAGCATAACTGCAGCTGCATAACTGCATATCAGCAAATGTAACTAAAGCATCCTGGTGTTCCTCCTTCATAGAGTATTTGACAACAACAAAATAGATTGTGATGCCAGTGTTGATGCCTTCCCATTTGGACACACAATGGACACACAAATAAACCAAAATATTGAGAAAAATATTCATTTTGTAATATATCTGCATCACTAAGGAATTTGCATTAGTGTTTTAATTTGGATTCAGAAAATAGGAGAGCAGTGTTTTGTTTGATTTTTTTGTTTGATTTTTTTTCAAATCCAGCCCGCCAAAGTGTCCAATCCAGTTCAATGGATAAATTTGTAAAATGCGAAAATTACAGATATTTAAGTTATTTTAGGTCAGTGACCACACACAGACCAATTCAATCTTAAGTGGGTTGGACCTGTAAAATACGATCATCATTATCAATAATTCATAGATAATAACAGCAAATGTGAACATTTTCATCTAATTTTACTGTATTTACACTCAAACATAAAATAACCCAAATAAAAATGAACAACCTGACATGTCTGAAGAGAAGTAAGTGCAATTTTAACAATATTATTTCTGTTATATCATGTTTTATGTAGTTGTAGATACACTGTGATCTGTTAGTTGTAATGCACGTGTTAAAGAGAAGCATAATATTGTTAAAATTCTACTTATTTTTCTAAAGAAACTTCACTTTGTTTATGTTATTCACATTGTTTATAGTATAGTTTGTAGATGTAAACATTGTTTATAGTATAGTTTGTAGATGTAAACATTTTCATTATGTAATTTTACTTTTTTTCATTTCAAGATTGGAGTTGACATTATTTATATGTTACTGTTATTATTTTACTGGTCTGGCCCATTTCAGATCAAATTTGGCTGAATGTGACCCCTGAACTTAAATGAGTTTGACACTCCTGCCCTAAAGGGGAATTTCATCTTCAAGTTTATCACAAACTGTCAAAATCAACACATTTGGACTCCTCACTGAACAGGTGATAGGTGAAAAGCTAACAAATGTAGGAAACCATCAGTGTTTCAGTTTGAGATGTCGTATAAAGCTCCATAAAAAGGATATTCTTATGTAAAGAAAAAACACAAATTTTACATATAGGATTTAACAACTAACAAATAACTGATTTATTTCCCCTTGCTCTTTAGCACTTTTATCACCACTATGTCCATGTGCTTCCAGGATCTGCCCACAGTAGCACACACTAAGTGTCTCACACATCCATAATGTCCTGTTATATGTTCCATGGTTTCTGAAATATATGACCTTTTGTCCTCAGTGCTATTAACACCATACTTGTGTTCTGCATAGGTGTACTGTTTTTATAGGTGCACCAGTAAAGATAATGGGTTAATAGTCATTCCAAGCAAAGATGAGGAGCTATTAAAGTGAAGCCACAGTGTCATGGCGCTATAGGCTCCGGCGGTGTTATGCTTCGGAAGTAAAATAATTGCAGGAAGCGAGGGACCCGGCTAAATCATGCCAGTCTGGGGGAGAGAGGGCAGCAGACAGGAGCTGGACTATTCGCCTGTGATGCCTTTAAGTGCATTTCCTCTGTCGTGCCCCCCGTGATCCAGCCGTCCCTTATATCAAAGATGCTCTGTTTATGTTTGGAAATCTATTGATATTGTGCATGATGGATGAGCTGTTGGCAGACCTGCCCTCGCTTTGGAGCGGTGTCAGAGGTGGCCCAATTTAATGGATAGCTTGTCGGTTTCAAAACTAAATGTAAAACTATACAGCAACATAAAATATAGTGAGACTTGTGGAGGGCTTTTGTTAACCTCCTGATAAGTCATGACAGTGAGCATGAATATGATGAGAGGTGTGACATAGCCTCTCCTCTGATATAAACTACTCAGAGGGGATAGATTTCATTTCTGTCTCACGGTGCTTCTTGTCTTGAATCATTTGATATTAAACTTAATGTAAAAGCAGAAGAAAATATGTCTGAAAAAACAAAATATTGTAGCACCTAAAACTTTCATTCTCCACATAATACAAATGTCAAAACTGTGATGCCTCACACATATTACCATATTGCAGAGTTCAGTTTAAGGTGCATAATAGGTGGATTATTCTGTGTAAAATAGACCTGCTAGTACTTCTGCTTTCAGATACTGTGGAAAGTATAAGACAGATAGGAGGCCTAGATTAGATAAAGCTGTGTGTGTGTCTTCCCAGCCTTATACAAATAGGGAGAGCCCAGCAATAGCCCATCGTCTGAACGTGCACTTTCATCCTGGTGCTTTTTCTTGCCTCCAGCGATGGGAGTGGATGACCTTTTACTGTCAGCTTCTAACATGACAAATTACAGAGGCTGGATGACCGTGTTTTTTAGGAATGCAAGAGTTCACTGCCTGGTCAGGCCGCTAGCAGGGCAGCGGACCCCTACAATGGAGACAGATGTATTAATTGATAGATAATAGTCATAGATATATTGACTGGGGGCTCCATATTTTGAGGCGAGAAACATGATATCTGAGGAAGCCTTTAAAGAGTTTCACTATTCTTCCCCACGGGGGCTGCCTGAGTCGTACAGACCTGCACGGAAACTAGATCATGTACTCTACATCAGAGCAGATGACTCCTGGGATGAACCTCCACAGCGCTCTCAGTGGCTTTGTCTGAATATAAAGACTAAATTAGGTGAGGCCATTTCTTCAGAAACAGGCTGCATGTGTGTGTATGTGTGTGAATGTGTGTGTTTTTGTTCGTGGGTTTGTGGTGAAAGCTAAGAGGGTGTGTGTGACATGTCTTGGCGAGTGATCCAGAGGTGGCTCACATGGTCTGCTCTGTTGTGTGATGTCAATGCCCTGTTTAATTGCAGATCAGCTGGGCCAAATGCAGAAAGGGCTTTGCTTTCTGACCTCATCGGGCTGATCTGTGCCATCGTTTCAGCCCACTCTCTTGCAACCACATCAGTCACCAGTCTGTCAGTTTGCACAAACAGCCAGTAAGTATTTTCTGAGCTCGCTTACGTACTGCACTGACTTACACAAAGCACACCTGATGCATTACACTGATACGTTTACCCCTGACCATACGGCATGATCAGGGTCATTCGTAAGGCACCGTGTGGGCTTTTGTTTCTCTCATCACATCTGCATCCATGTGGAAATCATTGCATATTTACACGCAGTGTTCATTCTGTCCCACACAGATTGGATCATTACATATTCCTCATTTGTTCAACGACATTACTGTATTATGCAAATGCTTATTCTAATGGATTAAGTCCCATAGACCAAATATTACTGGCATAGCTACCCAATATCACAGTGTAGCCAACAGTTAGTGAGCTGAGAAAATGAAATTGCCCCACTTTCCATTCACATTTATGCAACTGAGCATTTTGCATCGCTGGAAAAATTATTTTATCCTTGAGATTTTTAAACACTCATAAACAATCACACAGCTTCCCATGCAAGTAGAAATTTATGTTGGCAACGGCATTAACTCAGGTACAGCTGTGCTTCAGAACAACCAACAGAATACAGTACTTATTCTTTTAGCATTCATTACATTCTGTTTGTACTGTAAGGGTTTGCTGCACTAAAACAAACATTGTCCTTTTTTTCTTCTGGCCACAAAAATTCATACAAAAATCCTTTTGTTCATTGTGATAGAGTGGTTGTACAACTACAGTTGTGGAAAAAATTATCAGACCACCCTTGTTTTCTTCAGTTTCTTGTTCATTTTAATGCCTAGTACAACTAAATGTACATTTGTTTGGACAAATATAATGATAACAACAAAAATAGCTCATAGTAGTTGAATTTCAGAGCTGATATCTATCCATTTAACATGTTTTCTTGATAAAAAAATAAAATCACTTTAGTTCTATCTATCAATATCTATGTTATTGTACTGATAAAAAAAACAGTTCTTTTAGACATTCCAAGTATTCTTTTCTGTCTGTTTTAGTCACATGATACACACAGGAGTTAGTACTTGATTGCATAACCACAGTTTTCGATTTAAGTTAGGAGCTGTATGTGTTTTAATCTAAACATATGTGAGTATTTTATGCATGTTTTGTCCCTAAACAATAAAGACAGACAATAAAGCTCCTATTTGCAGCTTCACTTTTACATTTTAGGCAAAATATTATAAAAACACAACTCGTGCAATGCATTAATATACTGTATGGAGGAGGCTGCGGAGTGCACACACATCTGTTTGCTATTTTCGCCATTGAACTGGAAAGACATAGTCCTTGGTGCTTTTAGTATGAAGAAACAAATGTTTAGCTAATAAAATCTCTCATGCAGTCTGAGGGGCTCGACCACACTGTGGCAATAGCACTGAAGGCTACCTAGATTCATGGCTAGTCCTCCAATAAAATAAACAGCCAATAAAACATCAGGCAGTGACTCCCCTGACAGCACTTTAACATCATTACACTTTCAACAGGCTTTCATTGAAAACTTGAATATATATTTGACTGTTCCCTATTACTTGTAGTCAACCACATGGTGCAGACAAGGTTTTATGGCTTCCTACTTAATATCACATATCTCAATACCTCATGCAACATGCTGCAAGCCTAGTGAGTGTGAGCATCTTGTGTGGAGATCTGGGGCCGATTTGTGCTCACCATTGCTTACATAAACTCCACTTCCACCTAATCACTCTGCCTTGACATCGGTAGCAGAAAGCATATGGAGCATATACAATTTCCATCCACAGAGGAACGCACAGGGACTGCACTGGGAATTAGATTACTGGAATTAAAAAATAATAGCAATGATAATAAAATGATTACTCCACAAATAGTACACTATAAGAAAAAAAAAAACCATTAAAGAAAAACCAAGCAAGTGTAATTATGCAAATTATGCCTAAATAAACTGTCTCTGTTTGCGCTGAGCTTTGTTTTCATGAGAAATCTCCAAGTCCATTAACACAAATGTATTAGTTTTTGTGTAATACGAATGAAGCGATAGAACAAATAAAATGTGTAAACGGTAGCTGCATTATTTTATTATTAGAAATATGAAGACGTTTTACATGCAATAGAGCTGAAAATCACCGTTGAAGACATTGTACTTTTGTTCTTTGTCTGAAGCACCATCGGATCATTTTCTGTCGGGTTAATCCCTTTGACCTTTGCTGTTATTACAGTGTTTGACCTGGTGTATATACAATGATTTTCAAGAGGATTACAAAGGTCCTTAATGGGGGATTAGCTAAATCCCCCTGTTGTCTGTCCCAAATTCTATTACACAGAGGGATTAGACTATCAACAATAGCTCAAGGCTGCTGGGTTAAGAGGGTGAAGTCTAAGACAAGTTGCTCTCCTCATTCTAATTGGACTTAAATGGCTGCTAAACCTCGCAGTAGAGTGTTAAATAAAAGAGCCACGTGCCACTTTCCATTGATTTCAACAAACCAAGGTGGGAATGACGTCATGCAGGCAGAAACTGAAGAACATTTTCCCCCTTTTTGACCTCAGATGGTTGGATTTTGCTGGTTGAAGTTTGTAATTACAAGCTGGTGACAGGATTGCACATTCCATCAGTGTGTGGTCCTCTGCACAGTGTGTGTCTGAGTGTGTGTGTGTGTCTCCTCCTGATACACAGAGGTGATGCCAGACTCCCCCTATAGGACACCACCAGTATAGTCCAAAATTAAAAGCAGGGGGGCTGAATCTGCCCACCTATGTTTAAAGCCTACCTGATGTAAACTACATCAACAGACTAATTTATGACTTATTACCATTTATAGTAATTGAAATTTTTACACTTATTTAATTTTGTTTATTTATTTATTTTTGTTTATGCAACTCATGGCAATGCACAATTAAAGTAAGAAAATAATAGATGGAATCATAATCATAAGTAATATAAAGTAGAGGACAAATCTTATTTTTCTTGGGTCTCACTCAATACAAAAGTAAAAATCATATCATATATAAGGTCTGTCAATTCACTTTATTAATTTAGTCATTTATTATCTGGTTTAAGCTAAATATAATGTGTCTATACACTTAAAATATTATCTTGGTACATTCTTTGATTGTTTGCATAGTAAGTAAATGCTTGAATTGTGTTTTTTTTTTTTGACAGGATTGGCAAAATATTAATGATGCAAATATATCGTCTTAGTAACAGTGAGTGTAAACAGTGAGTGTAAATTAGCTTGATCAATTTCAACATCCCTATTTTAGCTTTTCATTTCCAGAAGAATTTTTCTAGGGGCTAAATATTCACTATAAACACTGCATCTGATATTTAAATTTTTCTGTGTTTGTCTATGTCAAGTAAGCCTTATAGTAATAATTACACTTTACAAGTATTTTTTGGATATTGTAGTGTTAGAAATATGATTTCTTTATGGACATTTTGAAAACCATAGTTCAGCATTTAGTTAAATCGCTTTGTTTTTTCTGTCGTACAAATAAGTGAAAATATTACACTCACCTCTCATGTTCAAACCATTATTAGATATTGCTGGGCTATTGTTCTACATTACATTAAGTAGATTCACCTGTACAGCATACATAATCATTACAAACATCCCAGCACCATCACATTCCACTGACCAAACTGAGAGCACTTTACTTTACACTTAAACCCAGTTTGTACTGTTTGTGTGTGTCGTTACTAGAGTTGTAACCAAAAACCAACACACCCCTCTCTCCAATACCATGTTCTGGCTTGTTTACTCCTTAAGAAACACAAATAACTCAATTTGTTTGCAACTTACGTTTAAGGCAACTGCTTGTCAACTGATATTCATGGAATTTTCAGCGAGGGCTTCACAGTGAGGCTGAGCAGAGACGCAGGGAGGCTGACAGCGCTAATGGCTATAAAGATAAGTGGAAGAATGTTGACGCTCGAGAAAGCCACAGGCAATAGAAGAGGATGAAAGAGAGAGTTCACCACTTAGACCACTCCCTCACTACGGGGTGACACAACTAGTATTTATCAGCGCTTACACTTCACATTAATCCCTTTAAACGCTGTTTACAACAGTGAATAAATAAAGCTGACTCACACAGTCCCACAAACCTACAGTGAGTTTGATTCTGTTATATCATATTATGTCTGATAATGCTTTTGGCCACTTGCCTGCTGTTTGAATAAGGATGCAACAACATCAAGACGTAAATAAGTGGTGAGAGGACAGTTATAGTTGCCTGTTGAGAAACGAGATGTTGGGATCAGTGCTGTCTGCACGTCTGTCTGCGTCCTCTTCCATCCCTCTGTCTTTTTCTGGCCTCATCTGTGGCTCTCTGCCTCCATCTGCTTCTCTCTGAGGTGCAGCCAAAGTAAACACCATGTTCAGTGCGCTCAATCACAGGATCTCTCAGAGGAAGAGGGGGCAGTGCCCTGGCACGGTGCTGGTGGCCGAGCATGGGGAGCAGGACAGGAAGTAGGCCGCTGCCACAGAAATATTCTCTCATTCCAACGCCAACAGGGGATTCACATCTATCAGAGCATGTGCCTGTACTCTGAAGTGCTCCTACTTGACATAAATATTTGCATGACATGAGCTGACATGGGAGATCCTATCATATGTCATACAAACTCATCATAGGCCATTACAAGCAGCACTCACGCTGACCACCAAGACAGACAGTGGCTAAGTAGAGAATAATGGCTGACTCCTGGCCCGGCAGCAGCTACAGTTACCGAGACATGGGATCATTCTGTCATCACGTTTTTAAACAAAATGTCATCCCAGCTATTATATTGTCATTTTTAGCTGCTCTGTCACAGCCCTGCAAAAAGTCCAGTGACAGATAGTACTCCTGCTGAATGCCTTTCGGCAGTTATGCGCCTGTGCTTTTTCCCACGTACTTCAACCTTTGCCTGACTGCAGCACACATTACTCTCAATTGTGCTTTGTGTAGCAACGCGAGGAAGAGCCTCTCTGTTATTTTTGGTGTATGAATGTGTCCGTGAGGTGTTGTGAGTTTCAGACAAGCCTATTCATTTTACTTTTGTCTATCATCACCTACTGTATTTGAGAGGAAGCTTGGCTTTCATGCAGTGCAGGGGCCAGTATGTGTCCATATGAGCATTTCCTACATGTAGTACAAAAAAATACATGCTTTGTGACAATATGACATTTTTTTCTGGCTTTTTTTTCCCTCTCAGTCCCCTCCTCTGATTCACAGTGTGCCTTACAGATAGCTTTGGCTTGGAACCAGCACAGTTTGCCAAGCAGGTTATCCCGCTGTGCTCTTAAACATAAATCTACTGCTAAATAGTAACTCCTAGACATGCAGACAAGTTGGTCTAAAAAGCCTGAATGAAAAAATCACTTATGGGATGTTGGGGTGGTGTTAGGTTAACCATAAGGGACAAAGGTGATGAGCAGAACAGGTCAAGAATGTTTCAAAGTCGGATGTAAATCTGAAATGTGTCTTAATCTCAGTGTGAGACTCTTTACTCCTGCCACATGTAGTGAGTGTTATTTTACCATCTAAATTCACTTTTGCAGTGGAGCAGGTCCTTAAATCTAAAACACAGCAGCGGATGTATTTCTATTTGGTTTATCATGTGACATGAAATGAGAGCGTGGCGGTTTCAGTGTGGTCAGTTCAGACAACTGTGATCAAGACGAGGATTATTTGCATACCTCCATGCTGGGACTCTGTAGAGAATGATCACTGTCATCCCGAAACAATGGAACTGATTTATGAAATATGACAATACTGAGACATTCATGATTATTGATTGGTATTGTTAGCAGCTTTAAAAGAGCCATATGTCTTCATCTTCAGCAATGACATATGTATAACAAATAGGTTTACTGCACAGTGAAAGCCAAAAACCCACAGGCAACATTTAAGGTTCTGATACACATCACAGGGTTATTTCATTACATCTAGTGTCATTATAGTGAGATTCTTGCATGAATTAGCAAAATAAATGAATATAAACCTTTTTCTTGACAAGCACATCCATAAAAAACAGGAGGGTTTGTTATTGAAATACAAATGAGTTTTATATTAGACAGGTGTGCACTTATTGTACTGTAATAAATACAATATCATAATACACTTATAACTTTTACACTGCAGCTTTGGTGAGAGGAGCACAGTATGTGGTTTCAGGGCCCATGCATCTCTGTCAGCATGATTTCTCTCGGAGATGTGTTTGTAAAAAATAATCTATTCTCTATTTGTTTTTTGAATAGTCACAGACAGGAGGATGTTGCTTCAGCATCCTCTCAAGGTTAGCAAAGTTGCTCAGATGAATGGTTGTTTGAGACTGCGCTCGTATGTCAATGTTTACCCCATTAGTGACAGCTCTGAGGCAGTAGGCCACTTAATATTGTCTGTGTAGCCCCGACTGTCCCCACATGCCGGTTCAAAAGTTCAGCCACTTCCTCAAGGGTCTCATCACATTCTCGCCACATCTTGATTTTCAAAGCTTCATGGAGAGACTCGGCCTGTCAGGGAAGATACCACAAAAAAACGATGATGGAACACAGGTTTGGAGCCAGGGCCCCGTCAAGCCCGGCTAAAGCTGCCTCCTGGCTCTCTGGTTAGGAGGCCTGGACGACGGAGCTCATATTAAAGTCTGTGTAGTGGTCCGGGGCACGGCTGCCTGCATCCAGCTAGAGGAGGAATTGATTGTTCTGGAAACTGATGAGGCTCGGGCACAATTAGATTGCAAGGCAGTGCTGTGAGGTGAGAGAGCACCCTGCCTGCCGCGCTGTTGATTGATGGTAAAATAATAAGCGCTGCGTATTAACTATAGAGTTCACCACTAGGTTAAGGTGGACCAAAAATTGATGCTCTTATTAGATTCCGATATGACTTGCGATGTAAAAAGATTATTTTCATTGTGGCAGTGGACAGTCATTTTGCATGCAGTAAGCAGTTTGCTATGTTGCTGTCAAATGTCAAATGCATGAGAGTTTTGAGTCAGGAGGGTACTGGGTCAGGAGTCACACCAGGACATTAGTGAATGTTATTCTGACACTCCAGCCTACAAAAACAGATGTGTAGCTTATTCAAATACAATCACTCACACTGAAGGTTACCCAATGTGACCTTATGTTACACTGTTTCCTCATATCTCTTGGACTGCATCGATGTCCGTTCAAAACTGTAGCAGCTAAAAAGCTTAGAGACCATGAGTTCATCATATTATTGGACTTCAAGATGAATATCCTCTTTCATATGTATGTCAGGGAGCCAAAACAGCCAGTGTTGGAGCATAATATAATATATGAGTAAAGAAACATACTGTGCATGGACAGAAGTAGTTTCACTATGCAATCCATCCAAGGTTTAGATAAGGATTAGGGAGGCCAAACAGTCAAACAGTAAATGTATTTTTCTTGAAGAGCGTTTCCTCAACGTGTGGTTACAAAACAATTTTCCCTCTTGCTCAAAGTGCGTAATCCTGCTGGTCATTTGTTAGCTGGTGCATCTCCCATGTGGAGGCGAGTGTTGGGGTATACAGGAGGTGAAAGCTTATAGTAGCATATCAGAGCTCGGGGATTCACACTCATTTATCTCCATTTCTAGCACACGGTGTCTAGTAATAAAGGCTCAAGTGAAAATGGTGTTTATCATTGGAATGACAACATCTCCCAGATGCTGCAGGAGAAATCTAGAAAATAGATAACGCATTACAATAACAAGTCCTTACTCTGTGGAGAATCCAATTAGGAGAGCCTTACATCATGATAATCAAGCGGAGGTGGACTGGTTCATTTAGACCAGTGGATAACAGAGCACAGGGAGGTCTGGTCTGGGGGATCAGGGTTAGTTGCAGCTAGACCTGCTGCATACATCAGCAGTCATCTACTGTGGGGAGCTTTACCCCCTAGTGGTTTGAAGGAGGAATACAAGATTGAGCTGCTGCTAATGCACATTATGGAAGATTGGTTGTGAGGGTTTAAATGCTGATTATACCAATGTGATAAACACACCCACAAACAGAATGAAGCATCTGAGAAAGGTTTCTTTGGTGGGATGGAACTGGCTGATTTTACAGTTAAACAGGGATTATGAGTTTTGGCTAATATTATATTTGTGTGACCTGCTTACAGGGAGTTTACAATGATTCAACGGATTATTTTTTTTAATATTTAATGTAATTTAACACAGATTTCTGTAAAACAGGTTCTAAATTTAAGCATAAATGCATTATTATTATTATTATTATTATTAGTAGTAGTAGTAGTAGTAGTAGTAGTAGTAGTAGTAGTAGTAGTAGTAGTA